>JABFPN010001620.1:0-27578 GCA_022817305.1 Leptoteleia sp. ZL-2020 | reverse complement strand
CATTAGTACGAAATTCACGTGAAGTACAATCAGAGCAAATTTGTAATTCGAGTTATTGTTTAAATGTATATGACCGGTCTTCACAAGACACAAAGAAAAGTTTATTGTAATAAATAATGTCGTTAATAAAGATGGTACGAGTGTGCTGTGTTAAAAATTGTACCTCATCCTGGTGCAGGCACGGAGTTGATGTTTTGCAACTTTTAGAATTGACTGTACAACAAAGACAGGTTCTCCCGCGACATGCGTTCTCACTCGGCTCGTTTCTGTCGCGTCAGTGCACGTTCCAGTATTACTATATTTCAGTGGGTGAGAGACGATCTATAAGAACTGTGTGTTCATTTGTTATTATTATAAGAAAATTATAAAAAAAAATAAGAATTAGTCTGATCTTTAAAAGTTTTGTACCCATTTCAAGCAACATTTTATGCTTGAAAAGAAGAAATTATAATTATTAAATTATAATAAATCATAATACATTTCAATACGTTTTTACTGATGCAATGGGAATTCTAACCTGTCATATAAATGTTTTTACGTTATAAAATAATACAAAATACACGTATTTATGTTTAGTACAAAATTAGAGAAAAATCGATTGATTTTTCGAAAAATGTTATCGCTGTGCAATAGATGTTTTTTAAGCCGGGTGAAGAACTGTCAAAATGTTACAACATGGTCTCCACTGGCTACTGTTTTTAACGAAAAACCGCGAAATAAACAACCCAATTTCTTTCAATCGAAAGAAACGGTAAGTAAAAAAAAAGATTTTTTAATTAGGTTTGGGATCAATTTTCGTTATGGAGTATAAAATCATTTTGTTTTTTATATACAAACAAAAACAATATTTAGAAAAATAATTATATATAGTATACTTAACATTTATTATAATTAACAAAATTGTTAGGGTCTCTTTGGAATTCCTGAGCTAAAAACCGCAGAAGGTTTTTATGAACTTACTGATAGAGCTTTATCAAAATCTGAATCTTTAATTGAAGAGGCTGTTAACAATGACAGAAAAAGGAAAATGGTCGAGATATTTGATGAACTATCAGATACCTTGTGTAAAGTTGCAGATTTAGCAGAATTTATTAGATTAGTACATCCTCAGAAATCATTTTCAAAAGCTGCAGAGCATGCACATGCTCAAATTAGTACGGTTGTTGAAAAGTAATTATTTATTATAATATATTTTGATAATTTAAGTAATTATTATATATTATTTACAAAATTCTAATTGAATTTTGCTTTTATAGATTAAATACAAATATAGATCTATATAATGCTTTATCAAGAGTTTTGAAGAATGGAGATATAGTTCCAACATCAAATATTGATAATTATATTGGGAAATTATTTTTATTTGATTTTGAACAATGTGGTATACATTTACCAGAGAAACAAAGACAGACAGTTGTTGATCTAAATTACTATATATTACAAGTAAGAATTTATTGATTCTTTTTTTTTTATCAAAGTATCTTATTTGAAATAATTGAATTTACATGTTTAACAGGTAGGGCAACAATTTGTTACTAATGCAAATACTCCTAGACCAGTAACATTAGATATTTTACCAGTAGAATTACAATCCATGTATGTATTGCTTTAAAATAATTTATTAATGAAAATGTGAAGACAAACAATAAGTATTTAATCATTTATATTTTGTAGATTATCAAATTACGATAATGTTATAGTTAATGGTTTGCACCAGGAAGTATCAAATGCACATTTCAGAGAAGGTGCTTATAGAACATATTTATACCCAGACAGGGATCAAGAGAAACTACTAAAAGAACTTTTAAACTCAAGACATGCTTTAGCCCAAATATGTGGTTTTCCTTCTTATGCTCATAGGTATATGGAATTCACGTATTTAACATAAATTGCAATAAAAAATGTTTATAACAAATATACCTTTCTTTTTATCTAATGATGCAAATATTTTGCATTATTAACATTTACTGATTTATAATCAATTTGTTTTTTAATTATGCGATTAATATATCTTTGATTAACGTTAAATTTATATCAATTTACTGATTTAAATGTATACAGAGCTGTAAATGGGTCCACGGTGGAAAAACCAGAAGTAGTTAATGATTTTCTTAATCTTCTTAATATTGAATTAAAAAGTAGAGCAACACAGGATTTCAATGAAATGCAACAAATGAAAGATGCCGAGAGCACGTTTTCAAGTGTTAGTATATCTTTTTTATCAATTCACAATGTGTATATTATTTAAATATAGTTGTAAATTACTTAATACATTTACATCGAAATTAAATGAAATTGTACTTTAATACAGCCTTTAATGCCTTGGGATACTTCATACTTTACATCAAAAGCTAAAAGAAATTGGTTGAATATTTCGGATACAGAATTTGCTCCTTATTTTTCACTTGGTGCCTGCATGGATGGATTAAATATTTTGACGCAAGCTTTATATGGTGTAAAATTGGAATCACAACCAATTGAAGCTGGCGAAGTTTGGGCAGATAATGTTTACAAATTGGCTGTAATAGATGAAAATGAAGGACTTCTTGGTTACATTTATTGCGATCTGTATACCAGAGAAAATAAACGAAAAATGGATTGCCATTTGACCATTCGTGGTGGAAGAAGTTTGCCAGATGGATCTTACCAGGTTTCAATTTTAAATTTAAATAATACTTAAGAAAGTTTCAACAGTAAAACAATAACATTGGCATTAAAACATAATTTTTGTTTACAGAATCCGATTGTAGTTGTACATTTATCATTAAATTACGCACAAAACTTTTCATTACTATGTCCAAATGCAGTAGAAGTTCTGTTTCATGAAATGGGGCATGCATTACATTCAATGTTAGGAAGAACGAAATACCAACACGTGTCTGGAACAAGATGTGTTACAGATTTAGCCGAAGTTCCAAGTATACTTATGGAATATTTTGCTACAGATCCAAGAGTAAGCATAATTATAACATATTTTATTTATGAAATTTTGATTTTTGAGAAAAATAAAGTTAATTAAAAATTACTCTATTATATAAATCTGTTTATTATAAATTATTTTGTGTAAATTTTCAAATGAAATTAAATAGTAGTTTATGATTTTAGGTCGTTTCGTTGTTTGCTAAACATTACCAAACTCAGGAACCAATACCAAGATATATGTTAGAAAGACTGTGTGCATACAGAAACATATTTGCTGCCTCTGAAATGCAAACACAAGTATTTTATAGTATGCTGGACCAAATTTATCATAGCAGTGAATTGAAATGTTCAAGTACAGAAATCATAGCTGATTTGCAATCAAAATATTATGGTTTGCCATATGTAGAAAATACGGTAAGTATAATTTAGATATCACATGAAGAATCTAATGTAACATGTAGAGAAAAATTTAAAAATCAAATATATTCATTTCAATTTCTTGAAAACCACAATGGAATTGAAAAACGAAACGGTTTAACACAAAAAAAAACAATGATTGCAAATTTTTCTATAAATGTTGCTCAATGTTGAAAGAAATTTATTAATTAATTAATTAATTAATATTTTATAGGCTTGGCAATTAAGATTTTCCCATTTAGTTGGTTATGGTGCCAAATATTATTCCTACTTAATTTCACGCGCAATAGCTTCTTGGATTTGGCAAACTTACTTTGAAAATAACCCACTAAGTCGAGTCTCTGGTGATAAGTATAGACAGGAATGTTTAAGTCACGGAGGTGGAAAAGTACCTTCGAAATTGGTATCGGATTTTCTCGCGAAAGAAGCGAATGCTGAAAATTTTGCCAAATCGCTGATCACTGAACTAGATATAAAAACAGACAAACTTAATGCAATCAAACTAACTTTACCTTAGCTTTTGTAAATTTGTAAATTACAGAATGTAAATAAAAAAATGTATTTATTTAAAAGTTAGTAAATAAGAGATTTTGTGAGTTTTTGTAAAGTCCCACCTCTGCAAATATTTGTATTATATTATTAATAAATGTTTAGAAACTTTTAGGAAATACAAGACAATTTATGTTATTTTTTCGTTGTATTTTATTACAAGTACGTTTTCATACCTATTTACAATTTTGGCAAATTCTACGAAATATTACACAAAAATAAGTTTTCCAGCATAATCTATTATTTTGCTTAAGCTAAACGCAGTATAAAGTAAGTCGTGAGAAAACGTTTTCTTACTCAAGCTACAGTTTACTTTCCGTCAAATCGAAATTAATGTACAAACAAACTTTTTTTAACTGCGTACTTATTAATATAATCAAGAATCAAGTTTACAGATACAGAATAATAAATGAAACTTTATTACCATTATCAGTTTTTTTAAAAGTTAATTTTACAGAATATGGTCAAATGACTTTTTACCTGAGACTGAAGTTAGAAAAACTTAATTAAATAAACAAGTCAGGCAATGAACGAAAAGATAATAATTATTTGGTTTTATGTTTATTTGAGGTATCATTGTTTAATTTATATAACATGAACAATGATTACAATAAATAATTAAAAACTCAAAGAAAAAAGAGAAAGAAAAACGTGTAATATTATATAAATAAAAAAAGAGGCTTTTCCATCTCAGTATGAAAATTATTGCATGACCATTTCTTTAAAAAGAAGTCAAAGTATGCAGGACAAAATTGTACAATTTATTAAAAATGATTTTTTAAATTAACAGTTTTTTTCGCAGTTATTCACAAAAGAAAAACAGGACACACTTTTTCAACTTATTTTCATTTTTTCTTGTTTTTTTACGTGTTCTTTTACTGCGACACTTATTCTCTATGATTAAGAAATATTTTGAAACGTCGCTGTGAGTGTAATGATTATTGCTATTCACAACTGTGAAACAAAATTCTGTATTGTTATGAAAAAAATGCCGAAAAAGATTAACTTAAATAAAGGAGAGTTTTTCGTCCATCAAAAAAAGTTAATCAACTCCAAAAAAAAATTTTTTAATTTAAAATCATATCCGTAGTATCACCATTAACGGATAATAATGTAATAAATTATAAAAAAAAATATTTTTGTTGAATTTAATTTTATTCTATGTAAATAAGCAGCGACTGAATTTAAATTTGAAATAGAAAAAAGTCAAAGGTTAACTTCTCGATTCGACGGGATTTCATTCATTCGCATTTTGAATGGTATGACGCATTATGCTTTTGTTTGTTTGCTTTATGAACAAATGACGCTTTTGTAAACGTCAACGAGACTATATATTTTCCATAGGAAATCGGTTATTCATAGCCCACCGTGGATCGTCGGTGATATTTGAATAAGATAACGCATTAACGACATCAATAATCGCGCGCCAAAATCGACGAGTTCGCTTATTCGAAATAATGAAAGCTTGAACCAGTCCTTTTATAACTTTGGCATGTGATTGAGGTTACGCGACGTAGTTATACTGATTTGCGTTGTCTTTGTCTCGCTCCATGTAATCTCGGTCAATTAAAGACTCGATACGCTTCTTTAAATCTGCAGGCTATAACATAATACAAATTAGTTTTACACTTAAGATGATGTTTAAGGCCTGCTGTCACAGAGTTAGTGCCTTTTATAATCAAAATTTAATTCTTTAATATTTTGATTATAAAAGGCACTAACTCAGTAACAGCAGACCTCGAACATCACCTTAATATTTTAATGTAATATATAATAGTTAAAAATTAGATATCCCGTTAAAAAATCTATCTAGAATCCCACATAGGAATTTGGCACCGGAAATCAGCTAGTTTCCTAGGTAGATCCCTAGGTATTTATAGCATCTTGCCTAGTTTCCTACCTAAGGTCCTAAGTCAGAATTTACGATCAGGCATCAACTAGTTTCCGATATAGGATCCCAGCTAGATCCAATAACTACCTAGGATTCTACCTATGAAACTAGTTGACTTCCGGTGCCAAATTCACAAGAATTTTCTAAATTTATCTATAGTGTAAAGTTATTTCCATGAAATTTACAATATATCTTTTCACATACAAAATTAATTGTACAATCACAATTTTCTTAGACTTTCAATCAATTTTATCTTTTAAGAATAAATTAATAATTTGGATACCTTTACTGGGAATTTTAGTTGATTATACAATTCACTAATAAGAAGATTGTGCGTGAGCGTTTTTCTCATTTTCATGATTCGAACAATAGCAGCATCTATTTGATATTGTCTGTCTTGATAAACTCGTTCCTCTGTTGCTTTTTGTTCCTCATTCTAAAGGATAATTTTAAAATCGTGAAATTATTATGAGACTATAATAATATTGTACAATATAATAAATTACTTGACAATTAACCGTACCGTTTCCTTCATTTGAATTTGATTGATTTTTATTCTGAACAATTTATTGGTAAATTCAGCATTAAAAACAAATCTGTCATTATCGGCAACATCTCTGCCTCGTGGATTTTTCTGTAATACACGAGCTTTTCCACAAGCGAGTGATTGCAAGGTTCTTCGGAGCTCTCCATCTTCAATATTCGTTGCTGCTTTGATCTCTTCTAACGATAAATTGTCTGAATCGTTGTATAGTATAAGCACCAGAGCTTGAAATAGGGAAACTTGTAATTCTTTGTTTCCCTGCAAAAAGAAAGCAATGATAAATTTATGTAAGTTTATTATTCAAATGTGAATGACTATAATATTTTAAACATTTATTTCAACCATTGTATATCTTGACCGTATATAAATATTTTATAAAATTTACCTGATTAAACCAAGCTTTGAGCACACAATGTCCTAAAGTTGGTTGCCACTGTAATTTTCTTCCACTATGTTTTCCTAAATAAAATTTATTGAACACATCTTGATATTGCACCATCTCAGTTGGTAACGTTACTTCCATAACAGGATATGTTGGCCAATAACCCATTGTTAAAATTGATACAGTCAAGTCCAAATTACTCGCTGATAACTCAGTTTGTTCACCAGCATTATTCGAACTCAAATTACTTGCATACTGAAATATACAAATGTTTTACTGAGAACCAAAATAAACAAAATATGTTTATTTTTTTAACACCATTTAAATTCTTTTTAATTTAATGTTTATATTATTGCTTGTTGTTTTTATTTATTAAAATTAATAAATGTTTTAATAATACCTGCTTAAATGCAATGTTTATATCTTTGCTTAACTCCATGTCTTTAAACATTCCCTCTAATTTGCTCGTAAATCCACCTCCACATTCTTGTTTAAGTTTTGACAACATCGACTTTTCAGCATCAACCGATGCAGATTTACCAACTAATAAACGTTTTGCAAGATCCTTTTTATAAAACGCTTCGAAAACATCTTTGCCATGTATAAACCGAAATAAAACCATAATTTTATCTAAAAGTCTTTCTAACTCTTCTTCAGTAGCTTCTTTATTACCCGCTCGTAACTTGCAGTCCACAAATTTTGCTATAATTATTATACTCAGTTAATTAACTATTGACTGTATTAGTTTTTTTATTTAAAGAAGTTAATTTTATTACAAATTGCACAGTTTATTTATATATTTAAATAATATATATAATACGCATAAACACAAAAGATAATTTTAAGGTATTTAAGCATTACATAATTTGAAAGAATAAAATTTATTAGTCTTTAAAGCAATATCTTGTCTGTAAGTCTTTCTGCAAAAATATCTAATGATGTTACCTATAAGTTCAGCTGGTTTGTTTGCCCTTTGATTGATAAAGGCTTCAAAAGCTTCTTTCAAGCTGTTGGCAAATTTTTCGTTTTTATAAAAGCAGGTGTTTACAATATTATCCATTTTGTCTTTAAAGTCTAACAGTTCTTGAACCATTGTTTTGTCTTTTTCAGGGTCTATAACAATTGTTTTTCCTTTTTTCTGAAATAATCATTTTGGTATGCTTTGCATTAATTGAATATTCCGGAGTTAAAATATTAAATGAAAATTTGTTTATTTATATTGTTAAACATGATTATTTTGGGTGTAATGAGTTACAGAGATGTAACTTTAATGCCTCATTTTAAAATATCAATACATAAATTTTTAGATTAAGTATTATTCTGTCTTACCTTGATGTAACTATTAAAATTTAAACACAATTCTAAAAGGCCATTTTTAATACGATTGTACAAATTGTAGAGTAGTGAAATATCATTAAGTCTGTTTTCATCGAGTAAGCCACTCAAACCTTTTTGTAGAATACTTGTTATGTGCTCGGATAATAACTGCTTCTCAACTGTATGTATTAAAGACCACCTAATATATTTATATATAAAAAAAAAGAAAAAGAAAGAAACAAGAAAGTTAATAACATCAATAAATCAGATTAATACAAGGTTGCACATTTTCTTGATAATACAACAAATTGAAAATCATACTTAGTAGATGTGTCAAGATAATGCAACAGTCGTTCATTTTCTTCCTGAAGCCGTTTATCAACGTGTGCTAAATATTCTGGAACATCTAGTTCGTTCATTAATCTTTGACCTTCAGCTGCGTATAATCTTTCAGTTGCCATCAGGAACCTAAAAAGGATATGATAAGTTTATTTAACATCTGTTTTTTGCGAGTCATATACTATCAATAATTATTCTTGTTTGTTTTAAAAGAATGGCAATGGTAATATAATTAGTTATAAGATTAGTATTATTAATGTTACATTTAGCAAAAATCAGTAATAAAACAATATATTTTTAATTAATAAAAATAGTAAATTATTCATAAATGTAAATTTCAAAAAATACAAACAATGTCATAAAAATGTAAACAATTCTTACTTTGATTCAAAAGCTTCTTGATAGATTTGTAAATCTGATAACATCCTAAGCAATGATTTCAACAAGGTACGATCAACAGTGTCTCCTTGGCGTTCTTTCTCTATCAACATGAGTAATCCTTCAACAGTTCTAGTTTGCACTAAATTATTTAACACAATATGAAGTCTGAATAAATATAATCCCATATCCCTGAAAAATGAAATATATGAATTGGATATACATTATGGGACTCCAGCAGAAAAATGACAATTTGAACTAAATAATGACTTTTTATTTAAAAAAAAATCTTTTCATTATTTGTGTCGAAAAGGAAAATGCCTTATATTCTCTTATTTTATAACTTTAAGTAAAAGAAAAGTATTTTACTTAATTTTAAATAATACATATTGCTTTTTAGATACTTTATTATTAAAGTATATTTAATTATTTTATGTTGATTTATTTATCAATTATACTTAAACACTAATTTATAAATTTTAAACAAATTTATAGGTTTAAATTCAATAATAATTACCAAATTGAAGAAATCCCTGGATTTTGTAAAACATAAGTTCTATCAAGGTACAAAAAGATACTTCTGATCATTATCATTTGTCGACAATGTGACTGCCAACAGTCATTCATTTTTTTAAGAAAAATATGCCTATCCATTGACTCTGCTAAAAATTGCTCAATATTAGCTTTAACATGCGTTTCAACTAATGCTGTTAAGTTGGTGTACAATGTCTGTGCCATTTTATGATTGCACATATTTTCTACAGCTTGATACAATTCTTCAAGCAAATAACGTATGCTTTTACTAGTTTGAATTGCTACAACTGCTTCGCGAAGTTTCTCCCATGTTTCTTCCTGATAATTTTCAGGTAATTTTGGTTTACCTGCAAACAATGTATTAAATAAATAAATAAAATAAATAAACTTTGATTGCATCACTGATTTATGTTATAAAAAAAGTATTCTAAATCCAAATCAACATTAAGACCATTTTAACACAATGATGCTTTGAATAAAAAAAAATGTCTTTTTGTTTCTTAGATCATTTTAAACAAACAATTTTTTTCATGTAATTAGAAAATATTTGTATAAATAAAAAATATAAATTAATCTTTTCTTTTATGGAATAAACTTATTTGATATATATATATATATAACAACCTTTGGAATATATAATATTTCTTTAATAGATAATTAATGACA
The DNA here is from genome assembly GCA_022817305.1 of Leptoteleia sp. ZL-2020. Classification (NCBI taxonomy): domain Eukaryota; kingdom Metazoa; phylum Arthropoda; class Insecta; order Hymenoptera; family Scelionidae; genus Leptoteleia; species Leptoteleia sp. ZL-2020. The sequence continues at coordinate 17,639 of JABFPN010001620.1, read as the reverse complement.
AATTAATTATTAAAATGTTATACTAATATTGATAATAAATTAATATACACTGCTATTGTAAATCACAGATAATACAAAAAGTTAATTAAATAATAAAATTTATGTATACAAATTTCAATTGTATAAATATGCAGTTATTATATATGTAAACATAATATTGTTTTCAGATAAGAAGGTGTACTATTTTGTATACTAATCATACTTAAATTTTCTATTATTCTCATTTGGAAACATTAGAATATTAAAATATAAACAAATCTTATTAAATTCAATACTGACATGTTAAGAACTATTTAACTATATTCCATTTTATAGTTTCAAGTATATAACTATCTTATAAAAGTTTCCAGAATATACTTAATATTAATTAAAGAAACCAAGATTAGTTAAAGCTCCTTACATTTTAAAAGTAAAGGATAAAAAAAGTAAAACGAAAGGGAGAAATTTTGAAAATATCGATCAAGCAACAAACCACATTAAACTTGACATCTAAAAACCCAAATTTCGTTCTTATTTCATATCCTTGAAGCAAATGTCATGACAAAATATGCAACAAAGATAGAAACATATATATTTTTAGATCACCTTCTCACCTCCCACAAATAAAGCTTAATTTATAAAAAAAATTGAAAAAGTTAACAAAGCAACAACAGTGACAACAACATTCTAACAAAATTAATAACAGAAAGGAAAAGAGCTCTCCTCTGGCGGGTCATTTATTTCGCAACACGAAAGCTAAGTTACTTCTCTTTGTCAATGACAAAGACGACATTAACAGCTGATTTTGAGGTTACGTTTGCTCACATTTGAAATTTTTTATAACAAGCTTCTTCGCGGACCCTGGTTTGGGTCCAGCTAAACTAGGCGAGATTTTATTCACGCCATTCGGACCAGGGTTGGCCAGGGCCGAGAAGTTCGGCCTCTTCTGCGCGTTCGTATCCGTCATGCTTTTGATCTCGTGGCGATCGGCGACGCTCGCGCACTTGGCCCGCTTCGCCGAGCCGTTGATCAACGACGGCTTCGCGTGTTCCACGGACAACCTCTCACTCGTCTTCTTCCCACTTTTTACCCGCGATCTCTATCACGATATCTGTCACAATGCTACCATCAATGTTTACTGATGTTCTCAATTTGACGAATATTACGGAATCCTTTTAATCGTATTTAATTATTTGTTTCGTTTCTTCTTTTGTTGGTGCCGTGCTCGTCAACTCATCGAGCTGTCAGCGAATCACAGCGGTTGTTGTCGATAGCTCAGTGTAAAAAGCTTTGGTTGGTACGCTTTATTAGTCGATAAGGTAGACATTTCCGGAGATAACTATCAAAAACTGAAATTCGACGGAAATACGTGGCAAATTTAGATACTCAATATAGTCCTATTGATTTAACAGATAGGATTTTTCGTATAAAAATAAAATATGTTATAAATAAAATAATTACTACATTTTTAAACATAAACGGATTCCGCGTGAAGTTTGCCACGGTGAAGTTGCTATCACTACAATTTGTCACTAGAACTTTTATTAGCGCGAAATTTAAAACGAGTCAGGATCGGAACGTAATATTATCTCTCAAAACATAAAATAAAACTTAATAAATTAGGTAAAAAATTCCGTAATGAATAACGTAATTTGTTACGTCAAGACATTATTGTTATTTGCAATATTATTATATTTAACGATTTCAATATAGATTCGTTAAATTGATTTCTTAATTTAGAAACGACTTTTATTAATAGAAGGTTATTTGAATGTTTTATAAATATATAAGTATTTTTGTGTATTAGTTTTACTGGGTCGTTGATTTAAAAAGTCTGGTTTAGTAATTTAATTAAATTTTTCCATGCCTAAAAAATGTGCTGAATCTAATAGCCCGTATTAAATTAATATTTTTAAAGTAATATTTAATAAAGCTCTAATTCTGTGGCAGCGAACTTATTGCACCGCCTTAATAGTTTATTCGCAACAGAATCGTAAATTTATTTCACAATCAAAATTAACATATTATTTCAATGAATATTAACAAAAACATTCCACAATAATGAAAAACGTTTGTTTACTTCCAGTTTCTTCGTCATTTCGAATCCGTACAATTTCGCGCCATATACTCTCGATCGGTCCCGATTGGCTGACGAAGTTGTTCCTTCGTCCAGTGTGCGCAACGCGTCACCTGTTTAATTTCACCATGAAAAAGCTGAAGAATAATTAGTCTTCTTCGGTGGCAGGGACTGGCGAAAGCGACGAACAATTCTGTCATATAAATGATTCAAGATCGTTCATAATTAGTCATTATTGTGCGGTGCGTTGCAATTAAACGTTGAAAATCGGTTAGTTAAGCTGTCGCCCGTGGAGTTGGACGATTCTTACGACTTGGTAGTCTGATCGCATGACTGTAATGGCTGCATGTTGATCGTGTTTCTACGAACGAGTACAAAGAGCATCGTGATCTAGTGCATATGTGATCGAGTCATCTGGTTACGAGCCATTTAATCCACAAATTACGTCATGACAATCTTGTCGAAAAAGAAGCCGAACGCTGCTAAAGATCGTCGGGAACAAACCAGCGGCACAGAAGTCGACGTCCACGGTGTTCAAAATGAACACGGCTCTAGCTCCATCACACTGCCCACCAACTCATACCAGGTAATTGCCACGAGATCTCGCAAGTGCGGCTTATTTTGTCGCCCTCGGTTACTTTTGTCCGAGTCGCATTTTTCTTGCCGAGCTACACCTAGCATAAAATCCACTTTCCTTATTAAATATTCATTAGGATGTTATTAGCTTGCTAATTGAGTTTCAAGTTCGTGTTTCATGCGCGTGTCATTCCTGAAAATATGAAAGCGTTCGTTGCTTCTCCATTTACCACTTCTCGAGTGCCATTTGTTTTTAGGTTAGATGTGGGGTTTTTTCTTTCTTTTTCTTTTCTTTCCTTTTTTTTTTTGAGAAAAACATGAGAATTTGTTTGTATAGGTATACGCTTATGTATGTTTTTTTCTTTGTTTTGTTTTCTTGGAATGAAAAAAGTGAGGGTTTTGTAGTCGAATTTTAATTCTTTTCCAGTTTTATACAGTACTGTTTATTCATGTTTATGTTATTACTATGAGTTAGAAGAATGTTAAAGTATCGAAATATTACGAAGGAATGAAATTTGAGGAATAAAATTTTATTAACCTTGGTGGAAAGAAGAAGAAATTTGTGATATGATATTAATTTAAATAAATGTTTTCTTAAAAATATTCCATATCAATATATTGATGTTCAATAATACTCATCACCATGAGATGAATATGGCCCTTATAGTTCCACATGGTCACCATGATATGAATATGGCCCTTATAGTTCCACATGCATTGTTGGTTAATGATTTTTATGGATGTGTTTCTTTTATTTTGCAATTACTTTATTTCTAATAAACTTTATATACTAAATGTATATATATATATATATATATATATATAAAAGTGTTTTTATAATTTTAAATTTACATATTTTAGAAAAATTTCGAAAGGATAGATGTAATATTTCTTAACCTATATCAATATCCTAGTAAAAATGAAACATATATGGCTCATATATGTTTCAATAATTTCATATATGGACATATGTTTCATTTTTACTACAGTAGTTAACATTGCAACACAAATGAAAGAAACTGAATAAATGATTTTTTTATTCAAAGAAAAATATTAAGTCTGCTAGAAATAGTCTGCAAGTATCACTTTCTATGTAGTAAATATATATATATAAATAAATGAAAACATTTATTTTGGAAAGTATTAATTCCTTCAACTATAATCCTTTAAATTATTACTTATATTTTATAATGTAAAAGTTTAATATAAAAATGTAAAACTTTCTATTTATAGTTTATAAAATTTAGCATACTGACCTGATTTCTGATTATACTACATATTTGAAGTTTAGTTTACAAACTTAATGAAATGAAATTAAACAAAATACTTTATAATTATAGTAAACATTCATTGCTATTCAAATGTCATGATGTAACATTAGGAAACACTTTCATTATAGAAAAATTCATAATTCTTATACATTATTAAAATGTAAAGATTATTGTGTAATATATGATGATATAATATAGTTTATATTCATTATTACATACACATAGTAATTATATTTATAATTTCCATTTCTTTTATCTATTTACATATTTATTTCATTAATGTGATTATTAATGGATATACCAATTATGTATAACATATAATATTTGACCTTGAACTTTTTGTGGTTTTTAATAAATGAATTAAAAAATTGAAAAAACATCTAAATAAGATATAAGACATTTTGTATGTATAATATACTATTGTTTATGTTATTTGTATTTTCTATAATGCAAATGTATATTTACAAATATCATTTTTTATTTTAATGATCAAAAAAATAATTCATGATTATTCATTAGGTTCGAGGAGCTACAAATTTTGGTGTAGACATTCATGGAGTTCAAAATGATCATAGTTCAAGTTCTATAGTCCTTAACAACAGTTCATACGAGGTAAGAATATAATTTTATATTTAGTAATATTAAATTATTAAATAAGTAATTTATTTATCATTAATATACATTGCTTATATGAACACTTTTCTGGTGAAAAGGACTGATGAAAATTAACTATTTCTGTATATGACCAATAAAATCATAACTTAACACTCATATTTTAAAAATCATATAATCACATAACTTATTACACCAGATAGCATGTTTATTTTTTTTTAAAACAGTTAAGTGATATAAGTGATAACATGTGGATTGAATTTTTCCGATAATATTAATTTTCAATCATATACATATATATATATATATATATATTTTTTTTTTTCCAGGCAAATGTTGACCGCAGAGAAGAAGAGAATGGGGGGTCCAGCCATACTAAGAGACATCGGCAACGTGCTAGCCCTCATCGGTATGTTTTTTAATTATTTATATAAGTTAATAAGTTTATTGTACATAACACTAAATTTATTATTGTTTTAAATTAAAAGATAAAAGATAATCATTTTTTGTATAATTAATTATAATAAACAAAGTAATAAAGTAATTATTTATTATAAATTAATAATTAATGACATTAGTGCTATTAGGACAATAAAAATTATTATTATATTACCATGTAGAAACTGTTTATTTTAATAGAAGTTTCATAAATAGATGTTCTCGTGCAAAACGTGAAAGAGAAAGAGACAGAGGACGTGAACGTGAGAGAGATCGTGATCGTACTGAAAGACAGTCTACACCACCAACTGCATCAAGCAGTGGATTGCAGGGTAGGAAGATATTTTTTGATGAATTTTCATTTTTAAAATAGTCAATAATTAATTTTACATCAAGCATTATTAATATTAACATATAATTAATTAATTTTTATGATTCATATAAAGGTGCCGACGGAGTAATTACCAATAGTCGAATGGGTTTAGTAACAGCTGCAAATAATATTGATCATGAACTCATTAATGGTTATAATAGTGGAGACGAATATACTGGTAGGACTGGAAATAATCTCACAGTTACAGAGTGGCAAGAGGTAAAGTTATTTGCATTAAATTAAATATTTTGCAGAGATTTAAAAGAAATTTTACTACTATTAAGTTCTTTTAATTACATGTATTTAATGAATTATGTCTATTTTTTAATGTAGCGAGATAGATGGTTTGAAAAACGTATGAATAAAATGGGATTTGTAGTTAAGGAAATGGGGGAAGATGGAGCTTGTTTGTTTAGAGCTGTTGCCGATCAAGTGTATGGAGACCAAGAAATGCACAGTGTAGTTCGCAAACATTGCATGGATTATATTGTAAGACAATTAAAAATTTACCAATATCATGAAATTTAATTAGTTGTTTTTAATCTTTGACTTATATTTATTATTAAAAATTGTATTTGTATTTTCAGTCTCAAAACGAGGAGTTCTTTTCTCATTTTGTGGCCGAGGATTTCAGTACATATGTTAATCGCAAGAGGCAAGAATATGTTCATGGAAACCATATAGAAATGCAGGCTATGTCTGAAATGTACAATCGAAGTATTGAATTATTCTGCTACAGTACTGGTAATATAATAATTACATTATGCAACGCAATCATTAATATAGTATTTTTTTGAATTTTTTTTAAGTATATTTTTAACGAATTCAAAGTTAATTTTTAAAATTCGTCTCTGCAGTGACAAAAATAACAATTCTAAAAGTTTCAAAAGAATTTATTATACACTATGGAAGATTCATGTAAGTCTATCTCTCGTGCAATTTCAAACCTTTCCTATGGCTCGACTTGGAAACTTCGCACGATAGGTTGAATGTCCGTTTGAATTACGCTTGGTACATGACTATTTTGTCTGATCTGCACATAAAATGCCTTTTCTCGTGCTGAAGACTGGGCTTAAACGCTCATTTCACGCCCTTTATATGCAGATGGGACAAAAAATGCCATGTGTATCACGGGAGTGAGCCAGCGTTTAATGCTTGCTTGATTCTGGTCATCGCGCCCTTAATACACAATGTACTATTACAGAACCTATTAACATCTTCCATGGAATGCACAAAAGTGACAATGAACCAATACGTTTATCTTATCAAAGGGGTAGTCATTACAATAGTATTGTAGATCCATATAAAGCAACTATCGGAGTCGGATTAGGGCTTCCATCTTTCAATCCAGGATCAGCTGACCGTCAGCTTATTTCAGACGCTGTCAGACAGAGTGAAGATTTACATATCGAACAGGTTTGCATTTATCTCTAAAGTGACTAACGTAATATTACATTAAAGCAATTTAACCCTTCGTTGGTATCTCCATGAGTGTCGCCTTTAAATTTTTTTTATTTTACAATGTTCATTGTCTAAGTTAATAAATATAGGTTTAATACTTTACGAAGGGTTAACCATCATTAAATATAATGTTTTAAATCATCTGTGCTATTTCTTTGAATGCAGACTATGCTTGAGGACAAAATCAAAGCTACAGATTGGGAGGCAACTAATGAAGCTATTGAAGAACAAGTGGCAAGAGAAAGCTATCTGCAATGGTTGCGAGACAATGAAATGAGGAAAGCTGTAAATATTTTAATTTAATTTTGATGAAAAGCAAAGTGTACTAATTTTCAGGAAATATCAATAATTATGTTTACTTTTACTCTTTTCAGCGATCAACAAGCAGTACTAGTACAAGTACTGTAACCAGTGCTCAACATAATCACAATCATTTCCATTCGCACAGTAATCGCGCGCAACAACGTGGTCATACTTCGTCATCTATAACAGCTCCCACAAACCAAGATTCTCTTCGTAATTCGCCAAAAGTGAATATTTTTTTACATTATTAAAGTTACCAAAATTTATATACTGTTTTAGATAATTTAAATAACATATTATTATAAGTTATTTTGATAATAATTTTAATAAGTAAATCCATTTCTAGGTGAGTGACTCCGTTCGTTATAATAAACGTTCTCCTCAACATCAGTCTGTGCAAAGCCCTGGGAACACATTAATTTCGACTGACTCTGTTTCTCAAGAACCAGTACCTGGTAGTAGTAAAGAGACTCAAGCTGCTTCGGATATGTCTGTATTTAACAGATTGCCACCTGAGGTATTTGGTAAGTATTTGTTAAACATTTGTTATTATTTGTATTGAAATCTTGGAGCATTAACAACATTGTAATTATTCACACCTGGAATATAAAACATTATTCTACTTAAAGTAAAATGTCACTTGGTAAAATTCAAACTGGCAAAATTGGCACCAAATAAATATTTGTATAGTATATTATGCACCAAGAACGGAGCGACAGCGATTATAGACGAGTGTGAAGTTGGCTGTGCGAGACGAAGGCGAGGGCAATGTCCGAACCATAGTCGAGGCGGCCAATTCACACGAGTCTCTAATCACTGCTTCGTCCCTGGTGCATATACTATTTTTTGTAGCAAGTGTAAGGAGAGTGCCCTGTTTGCTTGGAAATCAGCTGTTTCCAAGGACACGCGGACGGAAACTAGTCTTTTTCCACCCTAGGTCTTTGTCTATAATCAGCTGGAACAGGACAGTTTCCGTGTACGTGTTACAAAAAAATATTTTATAAACAATAATTCATTTGAGAAAAACACAAGTTAAATATAGTAAGGATTTGATACTTGTTTTTACGATACAATATAACCTCATGATATCTAACTTCCAATCATGAACTGATTAAACATAATTATGTGTGCTGAATATTATAGGTCTCAACGACTGGGAAGACAGTGATATACTACTGTCTCAAGTATTGGCGACATCGCAACAAGAATATTTAGATAGTCTCAAACAATCTCGTGCAACAGCATCAACTGCAAACGAAACAAGTGATACAACAGATTCTAGTAATAAATAATCAATATCTTACTAGTTAGTCGTTAACTTGAAAGCTGAGAAAGATCAAAGTTAAGGACACATACGATTTCTATAATGCAATATTTAAAATTTATTGTGCTATAGTTAATGAAAAGTGATTTGCCTTGAGTAAGCAAAATTTATCACAATAACTTTTATTGTATGTAAAATATAATATACTTTGTGCAGTTTGCGTGCACAGTTATTAACTAGTGTCATAAAAAAAAAAAAAATTAAGATGAAAAAAGATGAAAAGTGAATTTTCAATAGAGTTGGGCTCTTTCACAATATTAACTCTTATTAATGTTCTTTGTAATATTATCACCTCATAGATTTTCGTACAATTATTTTCAAATATAGGATATACCAATTTTTTATATAATTTTCTTTTTTATTACTGAATTCGCAATGTAATATATTTGTGGATGGCAAAGTTCTAACATTGCTTTCGTGTCATGTATAGACTTAAACTGACATTTACAATGAGAATTTAATCCAAATAATTATGCATATATAGTAAGATTTCGGTGTATTTATTGAAACTTTAATATCTATCCTTTTCAGTATCAGAAAAAATTGTTTGCTTTATTCAAAAAATGAATCTTATTTTATGATTGTTTAATTCAAAAAAATTAAATTTTGGTTGAATTAGATTTATTAAAATGAATGAATACGAGATTAAAATGTATAAAAATTGAAAGTTAAAAGATTTTATTACAGCATTAAAATTCAATAAATAATGCGTTATATTATTATTTTGATAAGATTCTAGTTATAAGTGTCATTACATTTGTGTGTGACAAAATGTCATGTTACAGAACTTGTAAATACAGTAAATCGCGCTGGTACTCTAATATTAAAATATAAATGAAAATACGGAAATAAATAATAAAAATAAATTAGTTAAAAAGCATGAGCGATTTATAAATGTTGTCATCCACAAATGGCCCGTCTCAACTTAAATAATAAACATACTAAATAGAAGTTGCTATTTATTTTATATACTTGCATAAAATTATGTGTATGTATATATATATATATATATATATACATATAAATATATATATTTGGACATATGCATATATACATATAGCATTTTTATTTTAATGTATATCACGTTATACAAATTTAGGTAATTGTTGCTTTATTTGTAATAAAATAAACTGAATAAAATTCTATTACCTCCAATCTTTGTTTTGCAGTACATACTCGAATCAACACTTACCAATGAGATTTATTTTTTTAATGTATCATCTAAGATTTAATTAACTTTACTTATCTTTTTATCGGTATCAATATAATTGCATCATTTATAATGTTTTAATAATTGGTAAAATAAATTATAATCAATTTTCTTTAATCGCTGTACAAGCAAATATGAATATTACATCCGTATATTTAATATTACTATATGTTGGCAGCAAAAGAGAATTTCACATTATTAAAAGAAAAGTTTTTTTTTTTACCAAACATGTAAACTGAGAGAAAAATAAGTAGTTGATACCTATATATTTCTTTTGGTGTAGCAACTGTGAGTCAAATTAATTTTACATAATTTCATTCATAATTTGCTTAAATTTCTCCAATGAAAGAGATTGAAGTCTGTTTTATTAATAGCTGATAAATGATTTATAACTTTAAATATCAAATTCGATAAGTTACTACGACCAATTTAATTTGGGTTTAAACTTGATAATTTTTTCGGATTTAATTTTCTTAAAATGATTATATAAATAAACTATAAATACAATAAAAATTATATATAAGTAAAAGCATAAAATAAAAGAAAACCAAAAATAGTGAAAGCAAGCAAAATATACGGTGTTTATAAAATTTCAATTCCATAATTTTACATTCTATCTCTAAGTCTAATTGAGTTCCATAAGTGAAAATGTCGATTTCTCGAGCGTACAGAACACTCGTGTCCAGCCTCTCGAGTTACATTCTTTTTCCAATTATTTCAATACAATTATGAGACTAATGAAAAATGTCCAATATAATGTTAAATAAAAATCTTTCCCTTTTTTTAACAAATAAAAAAATATAAAAATTAACAATCTGTTGGAAGATTGGTCTGGCTCGGTGCTCGCATCGAGTGTTGGTAAAAGCGTGCGATCGGTGGGGAGCGCACGTGTGTCGGAGCCGAAAGTTGATGAAAACATTTGGCAAGGATCACGGCGGCGCAGCGGGGCGGGAAGGGGGATGGGGAACATCGGAGCGCTCGGTGGCGCCATCTAGCGGGAAATATGCGAGCGCGGCGAGACGCTCGGCGCGCGTTCCCGCCGTGCCGCCATTGGCGCGGTCAGAGACACGAGAGCGAGCGAGGGAGCGAGCGAGGGAGCGCGCCGCCGCCGGAGGGAGGGGGCAGCAGCAGCAGCAGCGGAGAGAGAGAGCGAGCGCGAGCGCACAGTGCGCATTGTACGATGTACGTTCCAGCATGTGCCGAAGTCGCAACATGTTCGCAGCTACCGAAAGGTAGATTCAGGGAGACACACGTTGTTGGTGGTACTCGGTGAGCGAGGCCGAGAGCCGATCGATGCCGCACGGTTGAGCAGCGCGGTTTAAGCAGCGAGGCGCCCTCGCAAGCGTAAAACGGCAACGGGCCAGCGGAGAAAAAGCCAACTAGGCGCACGACAGGACACATCGGCGCGCCGGCAGTGTGACACACGCCGCGGATGTGTTGTTATCGTCGTCGCTCGTCTTGATCGTCAGTCGTCCGGCGGTCGTAGCGCGCGTAGCAGTGCCGTCGGTTGAGTGCAGTGATCGCGGCCGTGTACACGGCGCCGTCGCGCGCCCGACAGAGATAGAGCGAGCGAGCCGAAATTTCGCTTCTCGCCCGCTGCGTTTTGTTGTTGTTGTTGGTCCCGTGGGCGGGAGGGGGGCGAGGATAAACCTGCCCGGTGGTGTTGAATTTTTTTTGTTCTTTTTTGTTCTCTCTCGCCGCCTGTCAAAGTGCAAAAGTGCGCGCGCTTTTCCTGGCCCGACCCCCTCCTAGTCGGATGTCAGTTTTTCGTCGCGCTAAAAGTGTCGTTCCTGGCGAGGTGCACGTCTCCCCCGACTATCATGTTAACGGTGGAATTCCGCTCGAGAGGAATCTGAAGGCGGGGACTCTGACGTCACTCCGCTCATGATAATGAGGTATTCATGATGGCGGAGTTGCGAGAGCGCACTGTATATCCCGACCTCTCCCCCGCTCCCCTCTATCCCGCCCGCCCGACCGACCCCTCTCCCCAGCCCGCCCGACCGGCCGTCTCTGTCTCCTTCCCCCGACTCTCTTCGCCTCACCTGCACACCTCGGTCCATCTCTTTCTTTTTCTCTTTATATATCTGCCGCTTTTTAACCTCCGTCTTCTTCGCGCTCTTATACAGGGTGATGCGAAATTTTTTTCCCTACGCCACGCTTGCGTTCTAGCGCCCATTTTTATTTATTTATTTATTTCTTTCTTCCTTCCTTTCTTTCTTTTCTCTTTTTCCCCTATTTTTGGCGAGATTTCTTCATTTTAGGGTGGGTTAAATTCGTAGATTCGATTGTTATTAACCGTTGAATCTCGCCGGCCTGTTGGGTTAGATCGCATGTGTTTACTTTTCCTCCTCCAATTGTAGAGCTTCTGCAAACTGTTTGCGTACGATAACAGTCGGAGTTATAAATAAATTATAATGTAATCAGTACGTAATGAATAGAAATTAATTGTTCATTCAAATTTCATTCTTTGACTTTGTGCTGTTATTGCTGTCAGATTGTTAATAACGCACGATACAGCCTTAATTAAATTGCCCTGAAATAGGATGGCAGACTTTTGGAAAATTACTGTTCTGTTCTGCTTTCTATCTGTGTATGAGAATAATTTTAATAATTAATAGAATAAATAAATAATTAATTGAAATGAAGGACATTTATATTTATCATAATTTTGTTGTAGTTTTCACTTTTAGTTAACCGTTGAGAATCATTTTTATTTCTGTATTTATATTACTTTGATTATAATTGTAGAAGAATTTCAAGCTATATGTAGCGCATTTCTTTTTTTAAACAGAAATATATGTAAATAAGAGATAATTATAAATCTGAGATAATGCAGAGGAATCTGGTGTTATGTATGCCAATAGCAAAATAAACATATACAATATATTTGTCTTCATGCTGCTGAGATTATTTAAATTGTTGAACAATTTAATCGGTAGGAATGTTCTGGTTTAAAAAGTAGAATAACAAATGTGGAATATTTGTTTTGATTTAAGTGTTCATTAATGTCAGTTTACCTAGTAAAATGATAAAAATATTAATAGTATAACACAATATCAAACAGATCTTGAAATGATAATTATTTTGATATAAATAAAAGTGTACGCAAGCAGTAACAATTGGTTTGTTCACCTTACTGCTAATGTGATAACATTTTTTAGATTGTATCGTGGCTTTTGGCTTTTCATGAAATTGTGTAAACGGTCTATTAATTTATTACACATTCCTTTGTATATGTTGAATGATAAAATTAGTTATATAATTTGATATTAATTTAAATTTCAGTGTTTTAAGATCATTCAATACATTTCTTTTTTATTTAATTTTTTGTTACCGAGGTATTATAAGCGTACAACTAATCGTTGAGTAATAATTAAGTAATACCATACATAACAGTTAAGTAATAATATACATATATAATAATATTGATTTATATATTAAACTTTTTTTTTTAAAATTTAATTGTAGAAGATTTTTCAATGCCTATAAATTCAATTAATACATCACATTAATTTTCATGACAATCATATAATGTGTTGAATTTAAATAATTTTGAAACTTTGCCTCGAGTACAGTTATCATTTCAGTTGAAATATTTGTCAACAAATGTGTCTTGTCAACTTGTGTACTCTGTTGATAAATATTCTTAACTGAGATTTATTTGACATAAAAATGTGTATCGTTTTAAGAGTATATTTCTTTTTTCTAAAACTACTTGACACGTTCATACAAAATTTGTTAATCATATTATATCCGAGGGATACCTGAGAATTAGTTTTCATGAATATTGTATACTTGAAAATATTTAACAATTTTATTATTAACTTAAGTGATTATTATTTATATAAATATTAATTATGTTTATTACTGTTTGAAGACGTACAACTAATTCATTTATATTAGATTATTTATTTTTATATATCAATTTCATTGGAATCTGTAGTAAAAAAATTACAATTAAGTCTAGTAAAATTTAAATGATTAATGTTATATTTATCAATGTACAGCTGTTAATAAAAGTGTAAAAATAAAATGACGTGTAAACGTATGTTCTATATTAAAACTAATGCAGAATAAAAATAAATTTGATAATTAAAATTAATTACTCAATCTATAATTATTAATTTATATTCTTTTTATAACTACATCGCTACTCATATTATATAGAAAAAAAATATATAATAATACAATGGAATTCCTTTATAATTAGAGAACGAAACTGTGACTAATTAAGTAGAAAAGTATGTTGGAAATGATAAAAGAAAAAGAATGAAAGAAATAAAAATATGTTTCTTATTGGCGATGCTTTACAAATGAATCATTTAATTTGAATGACGTTCGATGGTACCGAAATAGAACATCAGTGACGATAATGCACTTTTTACTCCCAATTCTTTTTAATGCAACATTCGCAGGCATTCATAAATCTATCGTACGCTTCAATGAGCAATGGTAAATTGACAGCAAAGAAGATCATGAAAATTGGGACCAACGTCATTGAATAATTTTGTTTGTTTACAATGTTTACTATTCTTTCCCTACCTCCATCTCTCTTTTGCCCTTTCTCTTTCTCTGCCTTATTTACATTTCCTCATATCAATTTGCTAAAGTGTTTACAAAATATAAGACTGAGATGATAAAAAAAAAAGGTTTTACTGTTCTATTTTAAGTTTTTAATAATAAAATGTATAAATTTGTTTCAAAATAAAAAAATGATGAATTAATGTTTACATCGACTGTTATTCTATTTGAGATCAGTAAGGAGATGGAAATTTCATTTTTTCTTCTTCTTCTTCGCCTAGTCTTACATATTTGCAATTCAAAGTTATTGATTGGTTAATTTGCAGGTAGTCAAGGAACAGAGAAGAATGTTCCTTTTTGAATCCATTAAATTAATCAAATCTATTATTTATTTGATCGGTTATTAATATTTGTAATCAAATTTTACAACTATCACGCTTTAACGTATTAAAATCAATAGAATCAAAATACAATTATAATACAATCATATGTATGTGATTAATCAAGATAATATCATATATACCAGTTAAATATTATATATATTTCATGTTAAATTAACCGTCTTCATCGGGCTATTCATTTATCACTCAAATTTATCTTCCTTCTCCCTTGCACCAACTCCTTTACCACCAAAAAAAAAAAAAAATTGCACGAAATTTAATCTATATAAATTTGCCTGCAAAAATTATGTCAAGGTGACAGTTAAAAGTGTCTTAATGAGCCGATTGATGTCAACCTTTTTTATTTTTTCGTTTAATTACAATTGATACTTTTATTATTTTTATCGTGAATACAATTTTGTAAAAAAATATTTTAAATTCCAGAACGATTTGCCTTTTGATAAATGGTTCGAGTTAATTTTATGTCCGATTCGAAAAACAGATAAATCAAAATTAAACCCAGTATCCACTTTTTGTATTTAACGTCCATTTTTATGTCACTTTTCATCAGAAGAATTCAATCGAGATTTCTTTAGAATTTAGATTCTCGAAATTTGAATATATTAATTTCAAATCAGTAATCGCATCGTTGCACGGGGGAAAAAAAATTAATAAAAGTTTCTGACATTCTTACTAAACTGGTTGTATATTTGCAAAAATTGGAAAATTACTATCTTAAGTTAGTAAAACTTGTCAATTTGTTAATAAAAGTAATAAAAAGGCTAATACTTTTTACTGACTTGAAATACTAATTTTCAAGTTAGTAAAAATGATAATTATGAAAGCAATTTGCAGTACTTTTCTACTAATATTTACTACGTGACTTTTATATTTTACTATTATTAACAGTAAAAATACTTACTTTTCCAATATATCCTCAAATTGATACAAAAAATAGTAATTTCTGATACATCTTTTTTCTCGGTATTCAAAATCAACTGTTCTATTTGTTGATTAAATTAAAATGTCACCCGTTGATTGCGATAGATTTAAGGATTAATTGATAGACGAACGAAAGATGATATCAATAATGATGATTTCTTTATGATTTTAGAGCGCTGTGAAATATGCCAAGGAGACGGAATGGGGAGATACCGCTTCCGGAAGGGTGGGACGTGGCACAGGACTTTGACGGAAAGGTATACTTCATCGACCATAACACAAGGAAAACAACCTGGATCGATCCCAGAGACAGGTAATTGTCTTTATTAAACTTTTATTACTTTTTATTATGTCGAGAGAAAATTGAGTTAGAAATAAGGGGAAAAAAGCAGAAAGAAGAATAGAAAAGGAAATGACATGGGTATGGAAGAAAATTAACGACAAAATGAAGTGAGAAATATTATGAAAAGGAAAGAAGAAATGGCTTGTATTATTACGTTATGGAAAAAGGAATAAAATATGTCAGCAATCACTTTAATTGCGAGGCATAAAAGAAAAAAAAGTAAATGAAAACGTAAAGAGAATTGATAAGAGGCTTCTTAAGAATTTATTGAGATCAGATAAGTAAACATGCTTATTCGGGTAAAACACTAAACTTTACGTATGATGAAACTTGTGCGTGTGTAATCACCGAAACATTTAAACTATGTGAGATTAATAATAGAAGGAAAATCTTTATTGATTGATAGCTCAAAAGAATTCTTAGTAAACTAGAGTCGATTGAAGGTTTGTCGAGAAAATTAAAGTCGAGGAAATAATGAAAAAGTCTCGAAAGCATTTGACTCTTCTCGTGGTTTTTATAATAAAGTTTATTCCCCGCTATAAATTAAGAATAAGAATAAATTTATGGGAGCTTGAACAAGTTGAAATCAAAATAATATCACATTCACCTGCAGATTATATAAGAAACATTGTATTGCAAAAAAAAAAAGAAAAGGAAAAAAGAACTAAGAAAAAGTATGTATAGTTCCATGGAAAGTTTTCATTGTAAACAATCATAAATTTTGCATGAAACTGATTTTTATTTCATGACAGATTAAGTAAATGATGATTAAGTTCAAATTTACAGTCATCGATGTACAGAAACATTGAACGATATTCATATAAAACAATTTGCAATAATTTCTAATTCAACCACGCAAAGAATTCTGATGTTTTATAACTTTTAATTTCACTTCTTGCAAATTACAAAACAATTTGCAAATGTATAATTCTAAACTATACAATTTGTTTATATACTCCTACCAAGATGATCAACATTTTCTATATATCATTGTTAAAACTGTGAATTGCAACTGAGATTGCAAAAATTTAATAAGAATCACATTTCATAGGGGAGAAGGCATTAGACGACGCGCGCGTACCGCAATTTCAATCGGGCCAACGCGACGATGCGAAATTTCGCGGTTATTTACAATAACGCGGAAATTTATTAATCCATATATGTAGCCGCGTTATTTTAGATACGAAGTCATATTGATGCATCGCGGCGGGCGAGTCGGTGTGCGCGCACGCACACGCGCGCTCGGTCCTCGCACTGCCAAGTTTCCGCGATGTGCGCGTTCGCGTCCGTGAGAGCGGTGTACGTGCACGCGCCAATACAGGCGCGCACAAGACACGCGATACTTGCCGCGCCCGCATTCCAGGCGCCAGGGCCGCGAGCGCGACAAAGCGCTTCGGCGAAAAAGTCGACAAATATGCGGACCCAGGGCCGGCGAAGCGCGCCAAACGCCACTTTTACATATTTTCACACTATTTGCTCCCCCTCCCCACCCCCCCACCCCCTTTTTTTTATTCTTCTTTCGGATTTCCTATGTATTGTTTTACTTTTTGTTACCGATTACCCGACGAGCAAATCGTACTTTCTTCTAACGCACATTAATAATACCTTACACGGAGAAAAATGTTAACCAAAATTTGGTTCTTTTTTAGCTGATCAAAATCTTTAGTTAAAATAACCAAATTATTGTTTCAATAACAAATAATTTTGGTTGAAGTAACTAAAAAAAATATTCTGACCAACATATTTGGTTATTTCAACTAAAAATTTTGGTCAGCTAAAAAAGAACCAAATGTTTGGTTAACACAACTAAACATTTTTCTCCGTGTACG
>JABFPN010001619.1:0-27580 GCA_022817305.1 Leptoteleia sp. ZL-2020 | reverse complement strand
GAAATTCCTTTTAATATAAAAACCTTAATCTATTGTATATTAACTGAATATTCTTATTTTTAATAGATTTTCTATTAGTTTTAATAGGAATATTTTCTTTGTACAGGTTTCTTAAAGTAAGTATATTTTTTTTCTGAGTGTAGATAACTCTTTTTTTCAAATATAATATTAAAATACTGCACATGCAGCGTACAATAATAAACATTTTGTTTTTACAAGCGATATTAACACTTGAACTTTCTAAATTAAATTATTAATAACCGTTCGATGGGTTTTTGCGAAAGCATTTAAAATTAAAACATTCCGCTTCATTAGGCACTTAAAAATCAATTCCGCTACATTAAACGAGCACAATAACAAAGACGATGCAAGAAGTTTGACGTCACTGATATCTCACTGCCCACTTTTAATGAACATTTCCCGAAAGTATAACGAAAAAGGGGCGAGAGAGAGAAAAAAATTAATAACCACCGAGTGTGAACGAAAAAATAGAACGAATTACGCCCGGATTCGTAATTGCGAGGTAATTTATTTTGAAAGCGTGTAATTAAGCGGCGTGATTTTTCCCCGCCAGCGCGTACACACGTGCACCGAAATAACGCGTACACGTAAACGCGCCGATTTAAAGCGTTTTTGATACGACCGTTCCATTGGAATTTGCCACGGTATTCGCGGTACGTATTTTTGGCACACGATTTGGCAAAGTTGCCTCGCGGTGGCATTAGTTGGGCGATAAAAAAAAAAAATTCAACGAGATATGTCCATCCAAGTGTGACGTGCATGTTCTTTGACACATTTCAACAATTTTTCCAACTTAATCGACGGTTTTATGAAACTCTCGAAGGTTGGATTTTTCCGAATCAATTTTATCTCCTCGAAGAATCGCTTTTCGATTTATGAATAATTCCCGTAATAACCGGCCGACAAATCGGATAATTGATCGCTGATGCATGGAGCGGTTACAAAAGCGGCCATTAAGAGTCACAAATTGTGCGATTAAATATTGTCAGCTATCATTCATAGAACGTTTAATATTTTACGCGAGGAAAAAAAAATAAAAGGATTAATGGTCCGCAGTCGTTGAGATTTTTCATAACGTGCACCACCAAGCGTATTGCCTAAGGGGAGAGACACTTGCAAGAATTTATTCCACGCGTGAACAAGTTTTGCAATAAACACCTGCAACCGTTATCGCGAGCATGTTGCCTATCTTGGCACTATCCCAGAATCTATTACAATTCAGACGAGTACATCTGTAATGATGCACTCACGCCGCCACCCTGACCGTCAAATTGCTTTCAAAATTACAATGTCCTCGTTATTTCATAATTTACGTAATTAAGGTGGTGTTCGGAGTCTGCCGTCACGGATTTAGTGTCTTTTTAAATTTGAAATAATACTAATTATTTTATTCGGCTTAAAAATAAAATATTGTAGTTGGGTTACCTGAAATTAGTGGTTTCAGGTTGGTAAACCTTAGTCTTCGGCCAGGTTTACCAACATAGGACCACTTTTTTCTTCGTTAAAATGAAATGGGATGTATTTAAATACACTAATTGCATATTTCCCCACACGTGCCATGTCTAGAATATATTAAGTCACCACTGTCTGAATGTCACTAAATATAATTGTCTTGAAATGTAATTGTACATAATTTATAAAGTCCATACATAAGTAAATTCCATAAATTGAAATATCAGTAACAGAATAATGTGGTGAAAATCCTTAATCACTACGGAAAAAGTTCCATAATTACACAATGACAGAAAAATTAATTTGCAATAAAAAGAAAAAGACCGCATTTTACTTTTCACTAATGATTTTACACGCTAACTGGAAATGTCGCTAAAATATAATAAACCGTGGAGTGTCATTACTGTACCTTATGTTACGTTCACATGACTTAAACTTCGCATAATGCTAAGTTTGTTCAAAATATTTTTAATTTATTTCTTGGATTCAATATAAGAATATTTCTGAAAAATATTTCTGGAATTGCTTTGGATAGTCTTTGCTATTATGGTAGTAACAATATTCATAAAAACAAAAATATTATTATCGAGATTACAGCCAAAATTAATAATAATAATATATATATACACGTATATATAGTTTGAGTTTACGATTTCTTTATCGTTCAAGTACTTTCTTCAAATTCTTTAAATTTAATCAATATACTCCGTGGTGTAGAATGTGGTTAATGCCAACGGAATCTTACAAAGATTTTAATTTCTGATAAATAGTTGTTCGTTATACCTTCGTGATAAATAGTTGATGCGCGATCAAAGAGTCACATCAGATAATACATTCATTTTGTGTTTAGTGTACCAGTATAATTACACAAAACAAGTATTATGTAATATTAATAAACGAGGAAACAAAAAGTTCTTGGTTCAAAAACATTTTCAATTTAATTAAATTGTTTTGACATGAATTAATTTCCTTGTAGTTTTACTATCCTACACCTATTCAGGTTTACTATATATATATATATATATACCTAGTCAGAATCACTGAGATTAATTTATAAGATTTATTATTTAATAATAACGTGTTGTAGTGTTAAAATGGCAGTGGCTTGTATTGCAATTACCTTCAAAATGGTTAGAATATGACTTTATGGCCAGAACATTGTTTCTTAGTCAAACCCTCATCAATAATAGCTCCCTTAAATTTGGAAACTAATTTAGGATGCAATTGGGGTTTAACCAGGCATACACATTTGAATAGACAGTTTGCATAGGCGAAAATTTACTTCAATTGTGTAGCAACTGCATAGTTGCTATATATATTAAAATAATTAATAAATTCAAATTATGAAAGGTATATCAGCCAGATTTAATAACTATTTCGCGAGTTTAAACCTTTTACGGATTTCCTCCGTGTTTCCAGACTGGAAGTCAATTTTTAGCGCAGGTGTCAAATTGTATTACATTTTCGATCGGGTTTTATCGTTTACCTACCCCAGACTCCGGGTTGAATAAATTGGGGATCGATTATAGCCCAATTTATATTTCAACTTGGGATCCTACCACATAGGACTGAAAAATGAAACGTTTTCAAATAACAAAATATAAACGAACTTTGTTTTTGTTTGGTATTTACATCCATTTTTATGATCTTTGGATGTAAACAAACAATATTATTGTTTATGTTTCTTTAATTTCGTTTAAGGCTAATTTAAAAATTCCGGTTTTGTAATTGAATTAAATTTTCCCATGCCTAAATAATGTGATGAATCTAATGACAACAATCTATGGCAGCAGGCTTACTACGTCATCTTAAAATTTTTTTTTGGACTTTTAGTTAATTAAATCCGCCCGATATCCATCATTTTATCTATGCTGGAGGTGAAAATAAATCTTACGATGTTAGTGTTTAATTTTGAAACCCGTAAAATAATGATCCGCGGATGCGAACATTAATCATTTATTTTCTACGTAAAACAAACGGTGCATAAATAGTTAAGATTGTTATAAAACAATTTTAGTATTGGCAGATCGCCAACATTTTTGTTTATTTAACACAAACGCATATACGTGCCCTCTTTTAGTTAATGAACAATCGTCCGGTTTACCACGAGCAACGGTTCTTTATTGGCAACAATCGATTGTTTCTGGAGCGAATGTCGTTAAAAGATCTTCGCGACGTAAACGATTCTCAGACGATACCGAAATAAAGCCGGAAGTATTGCACATTGCGCTACCAAATTATTCTTATTCGATACATTTTTTTTTTGTACTTTAGCCAACAAAGCGGCGTCAGTACATGATAAATATAGACTTGGGGTCTTTGAACAAGAAGTCATGCTCGTTGAACGTGTATTGGTATTCTGAATAGTACAAAATTACATCTGCATAAAGCATCTATCATTTCTAAAAGTTAATGTCAATTTATTGTAAAATATTTCAGATGACAACAAATACTATAAAATAATATATATATTATAAATGTAATTTTTATTATATTATTTAAAATTAAATTATTCTTTAATCATTTTTATAATTATTTAATAAAAAAAAAGTTACTTATGTATCAAAATACATTGTAAAAAAATTATTTGCAATAAAAAAAGTCTTATCCTCAATATATTGAAATATTTCAACTAACATATAACCGTTTGGTTATTTTCTGATTGCAGTTGTTTACTGTGATTATACTGCGTCTGGAAGATCATTGCAGTTTTTGGAAGACTACATATTGAAAGAAGTCCTTCCATTTTTGGGGGACACTCGAGCTTCAACATCGATAAGCAGTCTGCAGTCATCGCTCTTCAGGTAAGCAACCTTGAAATCGCGAACCTTTTTCCTTCTCTTTCCTTAATCGCAACCGCAAAGATGCATTTATACAATGATGATATTTTCAATGGACTTTCGTATCCTTCAATTATATTATACCGCTGAAAAAGATGCTGACTCACCCGATACAATGTTGCATCTTCTGTCTGAAATGAAATTTAAAATGCCAAAATTTAACGCATTTCAAATATTTAGATAAAATTTTATCTATTTTAAGGTAAAATATCCACTCGTTGGCCTACTCAGAATGAATATAAACTCCTTAATAATACATATCTGTAAATATATTGTAAAATAAAAATTAATTTAAGAAAAACTTAACGTACTTCAACAGTTAAACATATTTAGAATTTTTTAACTTAATTTTTACGTACTACAACTGTTTTCAGAAAGCTATCTTATCGATGAGATTTGTCGTAATTCTATTCCTATGCCTAAAAGACTGTATTAGACGGTAGTTAATATTAATTGTTAATATTTCTTCCATTTCCTTTTCCTATCTTAGTAAGAGAACATAATGATTTCAGTTCCCTTTCAGGGAAATATAATCAAACTGAGATAATTGTAAATGACCTGTCTTATAAGTACGTTCTATGAAATATGCAGGCACAATTAGTTTAACAAGTGCATATTAATTCCAGTTACAATTTATTTTTTCATCAAACATAAAATTGACAATTCTGTAAAAACTGTTGGCATTGAACAGAATGGAATGAAATTGAAATTGAGAATATTCAAACTCGGTTTGTAAAAGTTTTCGTAATTGAAAAGTATTTCTGACAGAATATCGGACGCGGAATTAAAATCGTGGAATCTAATATAAATTCGAAATACTTTCAATTCCGAAAACTTTTCAAACCGAATTGAATATTCTCAATTTCAATTTCATTTTATTCCGTTTAATTCCAACATTTTTACAGGGAAATCAAAGACACAAAAAACTTGTTATTTGACCTAAGTTAATAGGCACATAAATAATTGTAAGAAAAAAATGTTTGTATCAGTGATAAAGTGTCGTCTTTATAAAGTGACGTACGGATTGCTATGAAACCAAAACGTAATCATCTTGGCGAGATAAGTGTCTGGAAAAATAAATCGACTATTTTATAAGGCCGGTCTTAATTAGCGTATAATTGTCGTGAAAAAGATAAATATCGCGTCTTACCCTCTGACCTCTTACGCATAGTCATCTATCTGACGTATGTAGGACAGCATCAGTTGCAGTACAGGGGGCGTATCCATCGGTCGCCTTGAAATGCGCGACTCGGAGGGTGGTGGCGGCCAGTCACAGGGTACTTGCTGCCTCCGCTCCAGATCAATATTCAAGTTCTGAATCGGCTACATATCATCCCAGCGTGCCGCATCAAAAATTTTACTTCCCTTTACTTGTTCGCTGTAAACAACTTTGGAATTACTTTTTAATTCCACTTACAGCAATTAAAATGCATTTGAAAATTAATTATATTTTATGCGAAATGAATGATGCCATAATCAGTCAATTATTATTCACTTTTTTCAGTTTTTTTAGTTTTTTTATATAATTAATCTAAACAAATGTTTCTTTTGACGTTACGATTATGTATAATAATGGTGTAAATAGAAAGTGGGATTATTTTAGAAAAATAAGTAAAGGTTACGTAGAATCAAAAAAAGTTATTCATAAAAATTGATGATAAAATCCGTTTTGGTTTATAGACGAATTTATTTATTTATTCTTCTACTTTTATTTCCTAGTAAAAATGAAACCTATATGGTACATATGTGTTTTATTCATATTATCGTCACTAAAAAATGTTCCCTATTTAAAAATACCACATAATAAGATTTTGTTCTTATAGCATAGTGATTTCCTTTTTAATCCTGATGGATTAAAAAATGTGTGAAATTCTAGCGGATTTGTGCTAAGAGCAAAATCCACTTAGCTTTATAATATCCGATTAACAATAAATAAATAAATTTCAAAGCGGGAAGGTTGATAATTTTTATTTTGAAATGCATAAAAAAAATTTATTTGGCAATAGTCTGGCAACATTTTTTGCCAATACTTGGCTTCCCTGCCAGACATTTACCAGACACTTGCCAGACCCATTTTTCTGTGTGGGAAGCTTAAGTGAGTTTAAAGTCATAAACAAGAGTAATGACGTTATCGATTACGCTCAATATTGATATGCACATATTAACGCAAGCATCGTGAAAAAGGAAATAATAAGGCTTCAACGCTCCTGACAAAAGGAGTGATACTTAAATGTCAATGAAGACAATGGGCAGAATTTCGGCAGAATACATTATGAACATCCCACATCAAAAAAAGAAACCGTTTGTACAATATAAGAAAAAGTCACACTAAAATATTGGAAAACAGGGTAATTATATAAAATAACAAGAAATATTTCAGAATATTCCAAAAATAATTGCTAAAAATATTCCTATGTCCGATTCCGGTAATATTTATGGTACATTTCTGGAACATTAAAAAATATTACCCGAGAATACCACAAAATTATTCTTGAAACCAGATATTGGAATATTTCCTTGGTATATTAAGAATATTTTCAGATTGTACCAAAAATATTCCTCGCTATTAGGGGATATTAAAATGTTTTTATAGAGTTTTATGAGGCAATTAGAATTTGCTCTTGTAACGATGATTGATCGCGGAACGGGGAATAAATGTTGCACATTACCCTGGCGCATGAAAATTGAAATTAATTAATGTAATTATGTGTATGAATTTTTAGGCACGAGGCCAGAGACATAATCAGACATGTGGTCGGGGCCAATGAGCAGGATGCCGTTCTATTC
The DNA here is from genome assembly GCA_022817305.1 of Leptoteleia sp. ZL-2020. Taxonomy (NCBI): domain Eukaryota; kingdom Metazoa; phylum Arthropoda; class Insecta; order Hymenoptera; family Scelionidae; genus Leptoteleia; species Leptoteleia sp. ZL-2020. The sequence goes on along the minus strand of JABFPN010001619.1, from coordinate 20,480 downwards.
ACGGGTCAAGGCACTTCAGGTGCATTACGAACATTACTTTGTCATGTTGATCTCACAACACCGACCGTCGTTTTTGTCGGCCCTTTTGAACACCACGCGAATCTTCGACCCTGGCGAGAGAGCGGAGCTCAGGTAATTTAAAGCGTTATTTTTTTTAACACCTCTTTGTGCGCGCAATCATTTAAAGTGAAAAGTTCAAACGATTCGCGACTGAATGTACGCGGCGAAAAACAAAATTCATAAATGGAAAAAAAAATTTTTTATCAAACTGCACGATAAAGCAGTGACGAAGCGAATATGTAATTAGAATTATCAGTTTGTTGAAAGTTGTAACCACTGAAAATTCTTCGAAAAATTTAGCAAATTGGATGGCAGACACTTAATGTCCTAGGGATAATATATAATTAATCTAGGAATATTATTCTAATATTGTTTTAATATTAAAATAATATTTGTAGGATATTCTAAGAATATTCTTTATATAAAATATAAAGTAAAAGTGACTGTTATATACTTCTTTTGGTTTTATAATGTCTTTAAATTATATTTAAAAACGAAAAATTCATGTTACGATTGTTTTAATCTTTTCCAGATAATCCGAATTGACGAAACGAAAGAAGGCTTTTTAGATTTGAACGATTTGGAGCGTAAGCTTTTGAAACAGAAAACTGATAATCCTTCACTGAGAATAGTCGGGTACTTTAGTGCTGCGAGCTGCATAACAGGCGTCTTGGCTGATGACGTTGCTACGACCTTGCTACTTCGACAATACGGTGCACTCAGCATCTGGGATTATACATCTGCTGGTAAGCCAATTGTTTCATTCAGATTCTCACAAACTACGCAAATAACAGATTTGCTAACTCAGCACTATTATAACGATAGCTAATGCTTAAATGATTGCTAGTGCATTCATTCAAGTTTGTAAATTTTATATATAAAGTAACAATTGCAGATAATATAATGAAAGTTGTTCGTAGTTCAGGGCTAAAGAAATTACCCTAGTAAAAGTGGAACTTATGTGGTCCATATGTGTTTTAACAATTTCATATATGGATATATTTGTCTTTTCTTCATGCAAATATGTTTATAAGTGAATTATAAATAATTTAATTTTAAAGATTTGGTAATTGTGTACTTCTTTACCTTCCCCCCCCCTCTCCAAAAGTACGATGTTTACTTGTTTACACTTGGCAATTGTTACTTGGTAAACAAGTGCACAATCACCAAGATTTTTTCAAAATAATTCGCTTGTAAGCTAATTAATTTATTAATTAATTGTCACCGAAAGTTCATTGAAAATATTATCTTTCAGCACCGTATGTAAAAATTGAAATGAACCCGCATCTTCCTGGAGTCAACGAAAGTACAGTGCACAAAGATGCGATAATTTTTTCGGGTCACAAGTTTATCGGCGGAGTGCAGTCGCCTGGAGTTTTGATCATGAAGAGAAGTCTGTTGAGGGAAGAGCTCGAAGCCGATGATATGCGTGATTCGCATCGCTATCTTCAAGATGTTGAGCTGCGCGAGGAGTGCGGAACCGCAGGGGTCGTCGAAGCGATACGTTTCGGACTGGCTATGCAGCTTAAAGAGAACGTGACTCCTCAGGCTATCGCGGCGCGACAAGACAAAATCACAAAGTGAGCTCATTTTCTCACTTTTATACCGAGAGAAAAGTGTTTGAAGAAATTATAATCTTTTTTCTAATTTGAGGACATAATGGGCTAAGTTGCAAAAAATGCGATCAAAAATTTTAAAATGTTTTATAGAGCCCTAGTAAAAATGAAACATATATAGACATATATGTTTTTTCTTAATTCATATATGTCCGTATATGTTTCATCTTTACCAGGGAACTGAAGAACGAAACATTTTTAACATTGAGCACATAAATTATATATTATGAACTTAAGAAGAATCAAATTACTAATTAAAAAGCACGTGAATTGTATTACTTTTAATAATTAATTGAAATTTAATTGAATGATATTTATAGCGATCATTTAAATTAATACGATTACACCTTGGGTAATATAAATTAATATAATAATCACGCATGATTATGTTATATTTATATATGAATGTATTCATTGACAGTAATTGTTTTACAATTTATAACGAGATGAATTCGAAGGTGAAAACGAGACCTTCTAGAAAATAAAAGTTACCAACGCGAAGCAATTACTTTTAAAATTGTTTCCTCGCGAAACTAAGGACAACTTCTTGATCGTCCTCGATGTAGATCCAAAGATATACGTAAGCTTGCTTTAACGTTTTTGAGTTATGAAACAATCATTGATATTTTTTCATCCGGATATACACGAACGAGCTTAACGTTCGTTAGGCTCGCATAAATTAAATACTTTTCATATTTTCTGAAAGATAAGTTATCTATCAATATAAATAACTTTAGGCAAAATTGTACAGTATATTATTAGTTGTGGAAAAAAGTATTTTACATTTTAAAATATAATTGCATATCTACGCTTAAACAATCGATATTAATCAATAACTCGTAATTACTATAATTTTAAAAAGTCGTGAATTATAAACATTGGTAAAATTGGTAAAAAAACCCTTGCGGAAAAAAGTTGCTTAAAAATATTGAGAAATGTTCTTCAAAACACTGAAAAATGCAGAAAAAATGTTGAAAAGTCCAAAAACTGTCAAAAAATTGATGAAAAACGCTGAAAAGTGCTGAAAAATGCTGAAAAACGGCTAAAATTGGGATTTTTCAGTAACATTTTTTCCACAAGGAAAAAAGGTTAGTCTATTTTATTCTAAAAAGCAAATCGAATAATTAATATGAATTTCAGACAAGTACTGTCACATATACGAACGATACCGGAGCTGATTTTACTGGGCAGTGCATCGCACAACGTGAAACGATTGCCGATGTTTTCGTTTTTGGTTCGACATCCGCGTGGGATGTTCCTTCATCACAATTTTGTGTGCGCCGTACTCAATGACGTTTTCGGTGTGCAAGCCAGAGGAGGTTGCGCCTGCGCTGGTCGATATGCCTATGATCTTATGGGTATTGACGAGAAACTAGCTAAGGAATACGAATCGGTACTTTTCAAAAGGTCAGTTTCACCAATGTGTGTATTGGTTTTTCTATTAAAATTTACAAGTTTAATTAAATTTAAGTATTTTAATCTAATTTTTTATGAGTTTCCAAGATTTACACAGAATATATATAGCTTGTAAATATTTGGAAGATTAAATTAACGATATAAAAACAATAACACATTCTTAAAACTCCGGTCGTCAAGTTTAATTGAAAAAACGAAACCCTTTTATTTATATTAATAATTGACATTAAAAAGTAAATTAATATTATCTGCAATTACCTGTAAATTCCATTTCACTTTTATTTTTAATCATAATATATGCGACACAGTTTATGCAGTGCTATTAAGTAACATTTTTTATAGTTTGGAAAACTATGGCAGAGATGAAACGAATGCCGAGACACTCCGACCAGGATTTGCGAGGATTTCCTTTCCATACTTCATGTCAGAAATGGAAGTGGGCTTTGTCTTGGAAGCATTGAAAATGGTCGCCACAGAAGGCTGGAAGTTATTGCCCCAATACGTTTTGAATCCTGAAACTGGTGAATGGCGACATCACACGAACAGCGTCTTTAAAGACCGAAGGTGCCTCGGTACTATTAGATATACAGACGGCAAAATGAACGCTACAGAGAGGCGAATTTCCGGCGCGGGTGCATTTCCGCAAAGTTACAGCGACTGCTTGCAAACGGCCCGAAATATTTTTAACAGAGCCAGAAAGATGGCTCAAAGATGTCCCTTGCAAATTGATCGCAATGTGCCATACGATTCTGTGTCTGAAGCACTAAGGTGGTTCATGTTACCAAATGAGGCTCAAGATCTTCTGTTAGGCCATTCACAGAATGTGAAAACTAATGTTCCTTTTGATCCTAATCATTGCAGGTAAAACCATTTTAAGTCAAATATTTGAAAATGAATGATAATAACTTTTTATTAAAAGTTAATTAACGAAAACAAGACAAGTATAAAGAATACTGAAACATTTTTATAACATTTAATTATATTAACTTCACCATTTCAAATTTCATTGATTTCATAATTATATGTACCATTGATTAAGCAAATTATTGCAGACACTTCGAAAACTCAGGAAACAGCCCCATATCTTCATCTAATAATGTAGGCATCAGACGTTTGAATAGCGATGTACCTCGAAGTGGAAATCCGCCAATTTCAACGCTTTCGCCCAGACATAATAGTCTTCCGGTTTTGTCATGTCCTCCTGATTTACAAAATGGAAAGCATCGCGCTATGACTAGAAGGCAGGACGCTGAAATTTCTGAAGACCTACTATTTGCAAAAAGTGGTCAAAGGTCACCAGCAACTTGTCCTGGATCTCCTTTACCAACTGTTAAATTTGCCGTCGGTGAAGCAGTCAACTCAGCAGCTGTCGATATTCTTGGTAACATTGAGTGTTTGCTTAAATTCAAATGCGTGCAGCTATAAACCTTATTCCAAAAATAACGGGGAAATAGGAAGTTGATAAAGATTGGATTGGAACTGTATAAATAAACAATAATGAAATACGAATAGAAATAAGATTCTCTGCATGAAAATGTAGATTGTTTGTTTATTGAAAGAATAAGATTGCTGTGAAATTTCTTTGTAACATTAGAATTTTGAATTTGTTAATTAGAAATAAACAAAGGATCAATTTGTTAAAAGAAAATGAACCTAAATTATACTATTTAGAATTTAACTGTTTTAAGCAATTATTTAGATTGTTCAACTTTGTACTTTTATTTCTAAGAGGTATAATTTATAACGTATGGCTCTTTTTAATGTCTATTATTTGCCAAGTGTCAGAAACGGCAAATGAAGAGCTGTATACATATTGTAATCAAATTAGATTCTCAAGTTTATATTGCTATTCGTGTGAATTTATGTACAATATATATATAAATAGAAAACAGTAATAATGAAATAAAAATGAAATTAAAAATAAAAGCATAATAACGTATAATAGATGTTAAAGATGTACTTAAATTCTCAAAAATAGTGATATAAACTCGAGGATCTAATTTGATTATAATATGTATATTATATGTATGCGTAAGCTCTCCATCTGCTGTTTCTGACACTTGGTTTAAAATTGGACATTAAAGCAGCCATATTTTAAATACTACGTATCATTATACAATTTTGTGTAACTTAGTCAAAGCATTTTCTTTAACAATAAACCTTGTACTAATACGGTATTCTAACGTTATAAAAAGTATCGAAAAACACATTGATAATAAAATGATAATTAACTTTAATTTTTCAGGTACACCGTTACCCGTAATAACGCAGAGATCATCCAGTGAACAGCACTGTGAAATTTTCATTGGAAGAACGAGATGTAACTCTTTAGGGAGTAGCGGATGTCTTCGCGCATCGACCGGAGGTGACACGTCTCCAGTACCGATCCCATTGAGCCCTCAGACTTTGGCTAGCCTTGGTATTGCTACCGCGAAATCACAATCCAGACACAGACACTGCAGTTGCAGCAGTCAAACCGATTTGAACGGTTCCTTCGAGAATGAACGAGCCAACAGTCCAAATCGCTCTTCCTCTTCTCTGGGCCACGTTCCCTCTTCCTCGACCTGTTCTTCGCCGTTTGATTCTGGTATTTCCGGTAGCAATAGAATCGGTCGATCCTCGCCGGTTCCATCCATCGTCAGCCAAAGTTCCGAGGACGATTTGAGGGCGTACTTGAAAGAAGTTACGAAAGAGCTGGCCACGGAAATTAAATCGGAGATACGCGAAGTTATATCAAAGGTGGACGACGCTCTTTCTGAATCAAACACTTCCGAGACGACTCCCCAGCATCGCTCGCAAGATAAGCAGCAAACCCAACAGCAAAATGATTCCTTGTCTGCGAGAGATGTTGCGGAGTACCTGATGGAGTTCTCGAAGGAAATGGCTAGTGAAGTCAAATCGGAAATCAGATGCATGGTCAATTCGGTGGATGGACTTCACAGGTAATTTTGCTTTTTTTCAATGTTCAATTTAGAATTTAAAGAAAAGGGAGTGAATATTATTATTATCATATACTGTATTCTGAAAATAAAAGGTGCAGTAAAATTGCAGTATTAATCGCTGTAAAAATACCAACCATTACTACTGAATTTTTCACACGTTAAATAGAAAGCACAACCCTTCTGTTATCGACAGAAGATACCACAAATTATCCATCCATCAAATCTAATCAATACTAGTGTACCACTCAGAATAAACTGATTAATTGAATTTAGTTAAATTCATACTCCAAAATAACAAGTCTTTCGTTTGTAATAATTAATTTATTTTTGATATACAGGTATTCTCCCGACGATCGGTCTTCATCAGGTTGTGCATCTCCGGCGGAGAAAAAGCGCATGGTACTTCCAAATACCGGCAATCGATCAAAAACTCCCGTAATGCCTGGAAAACTTGGCGAATTGGCACAAAACGACAGCAAAGTATCGAGCGAGTGTTCATCCGACGAAACCGTTATATACGTTGTAAAACCAAGCTCAAGCGATCGGGGCAAAAACACGGACGATGACGATATAGAGGACGACGATGATAATTCCAAAGAACCGGGAAAGGCTTTGCCGAAAATATATTCGGCTGTTAATTCCGTGAGCTCGCAGGATAGCGGAATTAATTTATCATTTCACGAAAGCGATCGTTCGGCTGATTCGTCCGAGCTAGGTCGCAGCAGCAGCGCGGAGTCCACATCCAACAGTACTTGTCGCAGATCGAGGCTTGCTGCCAGTTCGGTCTTTAATAAACAAACGAAACATACGAACGATGAACTTTCAGAAGACGAGGAAGTTTGTCACACATCTCGCTGCTCTACTAACTCTGACACTGACGATGCTAAAGCTTCCCAGGAAAAAGAGGACAGTCCCGCGCAACAATCGCTTTGGCATTGCCTGCCGAAAAATATTTGGAAACCTACGGTGGAAGCGGTACAAGAATATGACATGATCAAAGATAATGATAGGATACTCTTGTGTTTATCCCTAAACACTAGCTTTTCCTTATCTCTATTACACACGTTACATCAGTATCGATATTATGCCAGGTCCAAAGGAATCGACTTTGAGATCGGGGTGGTTACGGTCGATGTTGGTAGAAGGTTGGATGAGGGAGCCATTAAAGGGCATATGAAGTTACTTGGAATTCCGTATTTTTACGAGGAATTGGATACTGCGAATGATCATGATGAAGAAGAAAGCTCGAATGGTAACAAGGTAGTGGAGCATAGATCTTGCAGTTTCTGTGCAAAATCTACCAGAGCTAAATTATATGCTACTGCGAAACGGGAGAATTATAATGTACTCGGATTGGGACAAACGTTGGATGATTTAACGGACAGTTTTCTGGCGTCCGTGTTCTACAATGGGAAACTGAAAACTCTGAAAGCTCATTATTATATTAGAGGGCGAGATCTGCGAGTAATCAGGCCGTTCGTTTATGTCAGAGAAAAAGCGCTGAAGCAATTTGCGGACAACAAAAAATTGCCCGTATTTAGAGTAACGACGAATGATGCGGACGATGGACAAAATGTGAGTATACATTGTTAATATTTCATTAATATTTTGGTTCGAATTTTTTTTATTGTCTTAGGAAAGATAATAAACTGAATATTGTTAAAGTAAATTAATTTATAAGGCAAAATTTAACGGTGTTTGTTTTAAAGAAATATTATATTTATAATTTTATTATTAAATTATGCCATACGTTGAGTAACATTTTTATAGGTAGATTATTCATTATTTAATTTAACGTTTATTTAGATAGCATAATAAAATATTGCTTACACCGTTTGCAAATAATATTTTTATTCTCTTACTTTATATTTGATGTATACTATTTTTATTTACTTTAATAAAGTAATTTAAATATAATTATAAAAAGTTTTAACTTTCTCATTTTTATAAATTGTCTTTAATTTAATATTTAAAATAAGTGTACTTAGTGTTAGGTTTACGAAATAAGATTTCCACTATTTCAATTAATTAATTAATTAATTTTATTATTTGTATATACGTTTCCCGACGGATTGTAAGGTATTCTATTAGAAATAGAATTTCCTTTCCGACTGAACAATTGGACTAAAAGAGTTTTTACTTAATTATTTCATAGAATCCTTTAATATTACATAATATAATAAAATATAATAAAATATTATTATTATTCAGTGTTTTTCAATTCAACTTTCAATTCGTATTGCTAATTATTTAATCAATTTTAATGTCAATTGTGAACATTATTTCTGTTTAAATTATAATACTAAAACAGATGATTATGTTCATAGAAGCGATCCCGAAACGAAGAACTTATCGCATACCAAGAACAAACTCATCCCAGACTCTACTGGTCCTTGCGGTCAGCTTTGAAACCGCTGATAACCGCTCGCGGTCAGGTGAACGACGGTCAACAAAGTCAGCAACAACAAAAGAGGCAACAATTGCGAAGGCCAAGAACCAATTCCTTTAATTCTTCACCGATTTCGGGCGGCCTCTCGTCCACGCGATACGTTGACGAAAGTGACGAAACCGACGAGGAGCCGGTTCTTTGAGGGCTTGCCAAAAACGTCGAGCGTTCGAAGTTCAATTTCGCATCGATTAGACATTGAAATAAACATGAAACTGAAGAACGAAACGTTTTTAAAATTGAGCACACAAAAAAGCGAAGTTTGTAAATATTTGGAAGATCAAATAAATGAAATAAAAACAATTAATTGATAATTAATATTGCTTATTTACATCTAAAGGACATTCTACGTGGAAAAATTTCGGTCCCACAAAGTCAACTATGGCTTTTCCTGTCGTACTAAAACTTTTCTACGCGTGATAAGAATGGATGTAAATACAAAACAAAAATAATGTTTCTGTACATTCTGTGTTTTGATAACGTTTCACTTTTCAGTACCATTCCTATCACCACATAATATTAGAATAATATTCCTGGAATATTGTTTTAATATCATTTTAATATTCTAGGAATGTTCATAGAATATTATATAACATGAAATAATATTATGTGCTGATAAGAATGAAATAAACCTCTACTCCACTCTCGGATCTCGTTTTTGCTCTTTTATTTTGAATCGATTTTGCGTCGATTGCTTTCGATAATCAGCGACATCGAAAAGAACTTATTAAAGGCGCTCAACAAATAACCGGGGACGAATATACTTTTTTCTTTTTGTTCGTTCATTTTAATGCATTTCGGAAACAGCCTCACATTCCGTTTCAGTGGATCGACGGTACTTAACTTTTATTATCAAAAACTGTTCGAAATTGGATGCGTGCCAGTTCACTTGAGAACTCATGGCTGACATACTATTTTCGAGGCTGATCGAAATTTAAACTATTGTTTTGTACTTCATCAAGTTTCTTTTTTTTTCCTTTTTTTTTAGAATAAAATGTCACTCGTTGACTAACTCAGAATGTATATAATCTCCTTAATGATACATATCTTTAATTATATTGTAAAATAAAAATTAATTTAAGAAAATAAGTTTTAATAAGTTTTATGATTAGCATCTCTTCTCATAAAGCTATCTTTTGAAAATGAGTCCATCAACTATTCAAATGTTAGGTTTAAATTTATTTCCAAAAGATAGCTTGCTCAAAAAAATTGCAACACGTAAAAATTAATTTAAAATATTCTATACATGTTTAATTTTTGAAAGACGTTGCGTTTTTTTTAAATTAATTTTTATTTTACAATATATATATATATATATATATATATATATACAAGATATGAATTATTAAGGAAAGTTGGTCATTGAGTGACATTTCATCTTAATTTCCAATTTACCCTGACGCTAAGGTTCATCGTTTGCGTCATTTACGAAATTCGCAATCGACGAAGACTGCTTTTTACGAGTTTGTCCATTATTATTCACCTTATTTGATTTTTCAAAACTGACGCCAAAGCTCGTTAAAATATAACATTTATCAATTGCAAATTGTATCTTTGCGGTTATTCAAATTGATTTAAGATGTGTTTTAATGATTAAGATCATGACTCATCAGACTGCAAATTAGACTGAATAAATGACATTTGACGAGCTCAATAACAGTTTGGAAAATATCATTTATCGATATTTAGGACGATCAAGCAACATAAGGATTAAGTTGCACATTTTCGTTACATTTGTCGTACGATTTCTTAGCAAATTATACGAAGGATGTGTATTTAGATTTCATCTGTTTAGAATTGAACATCGTCGACAAGTTTATATACGTATGAAAAGATGTTCTTTATAACATTTTTTTTTCTCTAGACATAATTTATTCGCGAATAACGTGAAGTCGTTCTAGTTTTATAAACTATAATTACGGATTTTAAGATGGTCTGAAATTGTTTTATAATAATTACAGTGAACAAAGGTAGAAGTTTTATATTTAATAACTGTAGTATAACCGTTTACTTTTGTGCATTGATGATGTAATTAATCAAAATAATATATAGGTGTAATATTTTTAAATGGGAGAAAGTTTCATAGCAAATTTGTAGCAACAATTTTATAACATAACTTCAATTTTATATTATTTCCTTCGTATTACATGCATCGTTATTCTACGAATAATGCTAAATAAGTTTCAGTTAAACGATTCCCTTCAACGACACTTGTTATAAATATTAAATAAATAAAGTGGACTGATAAAGATAATAATGAAACCAAAAGTTACAGCGATTCTTTCTCTAAATCTGAAAGTTAAAAAAAATATACCTGATACAAATAACACGAATTGCGCACAAATTTGCGTCTTTTTTTAATTGATTTCTTTACAATATCGTGCAATTATTTTTACAGCTTCATTACGACTTTCATACGCCAAGCTTATCGCATTCATAAAATTGAAGTTATGGCGAATTATAAAATGAACTCGTTGATATAGAAATATTTGTGAACAAATTTATATACCAATTCCAATATTTAAATTAGATGATTTAGAAGATGCATAATTTTTTGTACAACGGAACCACTTCTCTTAATGAGTATTCGAGCGATTCAAAGATCCTACATTTTTCTACTCATAAAGTACTCATAACGAGTTGTGACGTTGAGAAATTTGTGCACGACTAATTTAACAAAAGTTTGTTTCAGACCATTGAACGGTTGCAAAAGTTGTGAACCAATATACAACGTTTATAAATCTAATAGCGTATTAATATTTGTTAGAAGAACCATGTAACGTTTCATTATCTAACCACAATTTCGCGATGCGATGGAAACGACATATAATAAAAGAATTAATCAAAAAGTGAAGAACCAAGCAGCATTACAAATTAACGCACTGCCTTAATAACCAACCAAAATGACGACAATTCAAAAAGGTTTCAGTCGCATCGCGATGCATACTTTATCTAACGTGTAACCCCTTAACAAACCGTTACGTTTGACTTTGCGATATTGTACTTAGGGACTAATACGATGAATTTTTCGTTTCAAAAAGTCGACGTCATCGGGTAATGTTAACGAGAATGAAAACCACAATACAAAACATTATCACTGCCCAATAAAAGACGACCGATTCAACTTCAGTAAAGAAGCCAACGAAGGGCGCAAATCCCTCCCTCCACTTCTTGGTGTCGAATCCATCGTTTTTGTTGGAAGACTTACACTTACGAAACGGCCGGAAGATGAAATACAGACGACCAATACAACTGAAATCATCGAAACCAACCTTTTTGGGGACAATTAACATTTAAGGTTGTGGACCGTTTCGTCGACAATTGCGTACCTGACAAAGCCAAAATACGAACTCGACGCATAATAATTTCTAGCAAAAAAAAAATAAAAAAATAATAAAAAAAAAAAATAAGAAAAAAATGTACTTCCGAGGACAGTCGCGAGCGTATTCGCGACCTGAAGAAGCCTCGAATTTGTCGATGAACGTCATCCTGCTAATGCAAAGGGGCTGAAAAATGAAATGTTTTTAAAATGCAGATTGTAAAAGATCTTTGTTTTTCGTTTTTAAAATAGCCTGTAAAGAAATGTTGGCATTAAACGAAATAGAATGGAATTGAAATTGAGAATATTCAATTCAGTTTGGGAAGTTTTAGAATCGACGTTTTTAATTGTATCTATAAGTAGTCCGAAACTGTTTTGTATTTACATCCACTTTTATGTCTTTGGATGTAAACAAAGAAATATTTACAAACGTTGTTTTTTCTTACTAAATTAAAAAAAAAACGTTTCATTCTTCAGTTCCCTATAACTATTGATACTTTGCATAAAATATTGCAACAACAATGCTGTAAGAGCGACGCACATTATACGAGGAGAGCAGCAAAATGCACACTATTAGATTGCATGCTACAATGTAACATCATACGTATCTCGATGGATGATGATTATTTATGAACCGTTTAACGCGCGACGAAGTCGTCTATCTCTGATTTTGTCGCAAGATTGCGTAATTTATTTAGAACGATAAGCCGACGAAAATGCGATACTTTGGCATTAGTGTTATTCCGATAACGGTTTCGGGTGTTCCCATAGTATTTTCGTCAATGGCGTTCTCGGTCGGGCCAGGGAAATAAAGATTACGAAGTGGATTATATATGGCGCGGGGAGCGCCATCTCGTTCACTCGACTTTGTTTATCGGCCCGAGATGTGTGTGTATATGACGCGTGCCAGGATAAGGCCTGGATTTCTTGTATATAAACGTGCAAAGGTGTTTGCGGGTACTTTGGTATCATAATTCGCGCGGCGGAAAACGAGCCCTTCCCCCCTCCCTTTGGACCTCACGGTCACGTGACAATGCTGACCGTGCGTATGGCGCTGAAAAATGAAACGTCTTCAAAGTACAACCATGTAAACAAACTTTGCTTTTGTTTTCAATATTATTGTTTTTGTATCATTAATTTGACCTTAAAAATATTTAGAAACATTGATTTGTTTATAACAATTCGTATTACGTATAACGATCTTAAAAACGTTTCATTCTTCAATTCCGTGCCATGCATTTCTATTTCAACGAAGAGACAAAGTTGGAAGATGTGTTATACGTCGCGGCTCGGATCGATTAACGTTTGATGTCGCTTTTTCTCAGCTTCGATGTTATGATACTCGGCACTGCAAGCACTTTGACAAGCCTTCGCGCAGTTTAAGTAACGCTTTTAATCGCATCGTTAGATTATATCGCATGTTATTGACCATGTAGCTTACTCAAACTTCCCCTCTCCCCCTACCCTACCCCCCCCCCCAATGAAAATTAGTAGCGCGTACCTTACGACAAAGCTTCAATTACGATGTATTAAGAGTGAACGCGTTTTACGATTTTCAAGCTCGGTTCGACCGGATGCATTCGTTTATTTCATTGATGGCCAATGGAGAATCGACTATTCTCAAAGCCGAGGGGAAGATTAAAAGATGAGATAATTCCCTATCAGCACATAATATTTGTAGAATATTCTACGAATATTATTGTAATATTAAAGAAATATTAAAACAATATCTGTTAAATGTCAGATATTGTTAAATGTTAAATGTCCACTTGAAATGATATTCGTAGAATATTACTTTGATGTTCACTGAATATTATTTTAAATATCATAGGATATCAATGTTCGTATAATATAAAAGGTATGAGATTGTCATACCTATAAGAAAATAATACTTAATATTCCAAGAATATTATTTCAAGCAGACATTTAACATTTGTACTATCTACCTACACTCAAAAAACTGTCTATTTAAGAGTAATAGAATATTCTTATATTAAATAGGATTTCTATTCATTATATGGACACAACGAAATTCTATTTATAATAAGAATAAATAATTCTTATAAAGCAATTATATCAGGTTAATTATCTGAGATAAGATTTATTATAAAATTAATTGTCTTTTAATATAAACACTTAAATTTATTGTATACTAACTGAATATTCTTATTTTTAATTGATTTTCTATTAATTTTAATAGGAAAATTTTCTGTGTACAATTTTCTTAAAGTAAGTATATTTTTTTTCTGATTGTAGTATATTGTATAATATTCTAGGAATATTATTTCAATATCACTTTAATATTCCAGGACTGTTCATAGAACATTATATAATATTATGTGCCGATAGAAATTCTTGCAGGGATGTAAAAAATTGAGATTTAAAACGGAGATCCTAGGTAGGATGTAAAATTAAGAAATACAATGAATTGTGATACGCGATTGTCGCGATTTTGTGATAAATTGTGCATGCCAGGGAAATTTAAACAAATTACGATCCTCTGCAGTCCCTTTTTTTTCTTTTCTTTTTCCAGTTGTTACGCATTGAGAATTCGAATTGCAAAACGGTTGCATTTTTCCAATTGACAAGCGATGCGCTCGCACGTGACTCGGGGCCGTTGTTTTTCCATTTTGACCAAAAACTAACGCGAAAAGTGTCGCGATTCATAAGCGAGTGCACTGCCGTTTATATGAATTCAGTAAGTTCAATGTGAATTGCATTTTTCAAGCAATGAGTCGAATCGGGCAAAATGACTGAATCAAAAATATGCTAATTTTTATTAAAAGACGAGTGAGAGTTAACGCTCGAGGATTAACAAAATACAATGTAAGATCGTTTTGGGGATTTTTGCACAGTGTACAAAGAAAATTGGAAAGAAGGCTGTTTTTTCTACATTGTCGTTTAATGATATTTCAGGCGGAAGGAGAAAGAGAGAGAGAGAGAGAGAAAGAGAGAGATTAATACAGGGCGTACAGAGGCAATTATGATACTAAGCGTTACAAGCGCCAGCCATAAGTAATTGCCGACTGTTCCGCGATACTTGCGCGTCTCTATCGATTAATAATTGTGAAATGTAATCAGAGTATATAGTCTACGTATTATGACAGATAGATCTTATATTTTCCGAAGAATTGCGAGAGTATATTGTTATTGTAAAGATATGTAAGTTTATTTATCGCTAATAAAAACGGTCTTATTAAACGCAAGGTCTTTATCCTTTTTACACTTGGCTAAACACTAGTTTAGCGACAGGTTCAATGTGAAGCTAGACTTTTACCTTACACTTTGTCCCTTTCGTTTGTTTGCGTGAAAATGTTAATGGTACAGAAGAACGAAATGTTTTTAAAACCGAACACACAATAAAATAATGTTTTTAAATATTTGCAAGAACAAATTAATGAAATAAAGATAATAATATTGTTTATCGACATTCGAAGGATATAAAAATGGATGTAAATACAAGAAGAAATAACGTTTGTTTGTATTTTGTTATTTGAAAAAGTTTCATTTCTCAGTGCCATTAAATTTTACGTGTACTTCCAACAAAATAATATTCTCTTACTTATTTAACTGTACCATTAGACACATCCGAAATAAATATATTACATTTCATTATAATTATGACAATAAATGTCAAGTTAGAGTTGTACAAAATTTAATTAAATATTCTTAGGGCAATCATAAAGCAGGTGGATATCGTAAAACAACATTATACAGTTTTTAGCATGGTGATAAGAAATATAACTACCCATTGTTGAGTATTAATAAGTACTTTACAACGTAAAGTATAAATCTATCAAAAAATTATAATAAACTTTCTAAAAAAAAAAGAAAATTAAATTCAAGTATAATTTAATAAAATTATATTAATTTTAATTTTATATATATTTTGATTGTTATACCATAATTCAACACTAAAAATAACATAGCATGTATTAATGTGCAGTTTGAATATGTAATTTTATATCATTATGTAGTAGCTTATGAAATTTACATACTGCATTTAAAATTACGGTATCAAACGTTGGTGATTTAATGCTAGTTAGTGGTATAATAATGTTCCATCGACAAGGTAGCAGCAGTGTTTCGGTTTAGTATATAGAATAGATTGACGAGTTGTCATAATATAAAAGGTTTTTGGCTAACCGCGAACTACGAGTGATAAATTGATAAGTAATTGCAGATTATTTATATAATACTAAATTTAAAAAATGTATAAATATTATACAAAGGTTTATCCCTTCAACATATGAGTTTGAGGAAAAATTTAAACCTATTTCTTTGATAATTTATTTTATCTTTTGTAACGTGAATTTGAAACGTACGGTTTGGTGTAGGTCAGGGGGATAATAATAGGTGAGAAGAAAACTTGCAGCCGCGGCCTATTTCTGGCATCACTGTACTGAGGTGTCGAATAGTCCGTGGACAGACACGGACTGGCGTTGAGCGGCTGATCGAGCGCTCTTTTATAGTGGCGGAGGGTCCGATTGAGACACTGGCCGCGACGCTGAATGGTCGCGCGTAGCGTGGTGGGGCATGCGTCTCGAGATACGCGAGAATGACTGAAATGAGGAGCATGAAAAATGATTTGTTAATTATCATTAAATAAAAGATTAGGGTTAAAAATATTAATAAAAATGAATGAATTATTATTTTAAATAAAATTAAATTATAGTTCATTTAAAAAAAAGAATAAAAACTCGGAGTAATGCTAGTTTATTATTCAAATAAATATTTCTTTAAATATTTACATAAATGAAATATTATAAAATTTCAAAATACAGTTAGAAATTAAAATATATCTGATTTTCCACAATTTTCATAACTTTTGTTCGAACACAAGATAAGTTTTTATAAAACTTTCATTTCTAAAGTTCCCAATGATATGGTTTTATTATAATCAACAATACATCTAGTCATAATTCTTTATAATACCCACTTTATTTTATTTTTATATGTACACAATTTCGTGCGGCTAAACTTTGGATAATTAAATTTTCTTTGTATGCGACGTAGCTATAAGAAGAAGATCGAACTTGGAGGGATAAGTAATGATGAAAGTACAGCTCTTATAGGTTAATGAAGCATGATAAAAGAAATCAAATGTACATGAACTGTGAATACATTTAAATCGATACTTTCTTCTCTTTTGTATAATAGTCGTGAAAATTGTTTCTCTATTTCTTACGTGAAGAGGAAGAGCAAATGAAATAACAGCAGACATTTTATTTTTGATTTATTGAAGTTTTAAAATAAATAATATGTATTTATATATATATATATATATTTATATATATTCACACACATACATTTTTGCATATGTATATGTTTATACATATATGCACACATGTACGTGTAAAACAATGCATATAACTTCACGGTTCGCGTAACAGTAAATATCGTAAGAAGGTACTTAAGATGCGATGAATTAGCAGCGAATAGGAGAGTAATCTACTTTATTTTATTCGAAGACTTTTTTTTCTTCATATTAAAGCGCGAACAAGTGACATGCCGTGGCGATCATTTTTAAAATTACACTGAGAATATTTATGCTAAACACACTTGTCATTATTTAAAAATCTATATAAAGATTTTTAAACATTTCTCTCGTCGCCATTGTTTTATTTATGCACACATCATCTAAAATCATCGAAAGCGGATATTTTTGAGTTTTTCTTTTTATAAAAGCAACAGACATTGTAAAGATAATTATTTTTTTATTTTCATAATTCGACGATGTTTTCTAAATACTTCAATGCGCAGTCAAATAAATTGTAATTATTAAAATTAAGATCAATGAAATTTAGTTTAGTATTCGTACTTAATAAAATTAAAATATTGTTTAATTCGACGAATTATTCAAGAATCTAACATTATAAAATAATGTTATGGTTGTCGTTGTTATATCATAAATTCCACAACATTGTATCTTTGCAATTAGTGTTGCACGATTTCATTTCCTCAGTGCGCAGCTTTAATTTACTTTGTATAGAAATATTTCGATTACTTACGAAACTTATTTTTGCAGAGAATAACTTTATTCTAAAAATTAATATACTCGTTCGTATAAGGATCGTAATAAAATTATTATATTTTTTATAATTGTTACTTATATCCTTACCGGAAAATGAAGTTGTCACCCTAATAAAAATGAAACATATATGGACCATATATAGTAAAAATTTAAATGTTTCTTTTTCCTGTTTAGAAATTTAGAAAAATTTTATCGGTAAATGTTTGATAAGCTCAATACACACGTAAAACATTTATTTTCTGAAAATTATCTTCTTCATTTTATTTTATATATAATTTAATATTTTCTGAATGCAATTCCTAAAATTTTGTACTCCAAATGAAATACCTATTTTAATCACTATCATTTTCGTAAAATTATTAATATATTCCTTAACATAACTGTTTTCAATTATTTAGCAATGATCAATAAAATCGTATCATTTGTAACAGTAAGAAAACATCGCGTACGACAAGCATCCTTAATTAATAGAAAAACATAATCGTAATAATTACTCACTACGTAAAAGTGTAAATATACTCAAATCCTTCGTGGAGTAATTATTACATTTTTTACATTAATCACGAAGAAAAATGTTTCGTTTTTATTATTATTCTTTTTTTTTTTGGAATGTTTTAATCTTTAGCTATATTGGTGCAGCTTATTATAGAAAGTGGTTTTACAATTCGAGCGGTACCCGACATTTTCATGTGGTACACCGCTGGTATAGAAGTTCACGTTGAATAATTTTGAAAGTTCACTTTTTCCTCGTGATTATTTACATTATTTTGAATGATAATAGGATTCATCTGTTTGCGTAATAGCTCATTTCGAACCCGAGCAAATAAACAATGCTCGTCTCAAGTTTGATGTCACTTGTAGCTTATTATGGCTCGCTCTTACATTTTAAGTCTCATAAAGTCGAATGACGTTATTAAAGTAGTTACAATCGTAATATTAACAATCATCATCGAAGTGCAGATTTTAAAATGTATACCTTCGAAAATTTTTTTATCTTTTAATTTCGAAATATCCAGCGAAGAAAAGGAGTGGAGTAGTTTCACTCAGAGGAAAATGCTATTGGAAAAACGAACATGCGATGGTTAGAAATATCATCAATTTTGCACTGATATGAATTGCTCTGACACTTTTTTTTTACGCTTTGCTGGTTGCAATTTTATGATTAGAACGAAACAGATAATTGTTCTTCCAGTAGTATTTTATCTCTCCATTTACAATGTAAGTAATTTTTATACAGATACTTCTTTGTTTAAATATTTTCGACATTTAAATATGAAAATATGGTTTCGTCTGGTGCTATACTTTTGGAGTGTAAATACAAAGGTTTAGAAGACTGTTGGAAATGAATAATTCGATAACCTGTAATTATTACTAAATATTGCTAAAATGGAGTTTACGACCCATAGTTGAAGTTGGCTGCGGAATATTATTTATTATTAATTAACAATATCTTGCTAATGTTAATAAACAAGGTTAATATTAATTATCATATTAATATAATTTTATATGAGCAAAATTTTTCTTTTATTTCCTCAAATTTTACTTGTTTGCCACACTTAATTAATTATTACTATTCTTTATTAATTTATTTTATATTTTATTAATATCTGTTTTTTTTAATATAATTTATCTATTACATTCTAATTAATATTTATTTAATTATATGTCCCACGTGAACATTTAAATTTGACGGTTATTTTCATTTTTATTTTCATGCTAATGGTATTAAACTAACTTTCCATTTCTCGGTGTTAAGAAGCCAACTTCAACTAAGGTTCGTACACTGCATTTTTACCACAAATATACATACTTCTTCAATATAAACGCCAAAGGAATGCTCGATTGAAAAACATGTACATATTTACAGATCAATAATTTGATATCGTTAGTTTTATCGCGAATAAATTTTCTCATTCGCTTGCACATCACACGTGGTGGTCTTATTAACAGCTGGAACTAATTATTTCATTTTACTCTTACTCGGTTTCTATATCAAAGAATTATTATTGTAATCTAAATATTTAAACAAGACTTACGAACGTGAGATTTTTTTTAATAACGTTTAGATCGGTTTTTAACTACTTGCCTTGTATTTACAGCACCAAATTCATTAGTTTCGTTTCCTTTGATCGAAAGACAAATTTCAGGGAAACGCCGGAAACACGATTTTTTTTTCACGTCGTGAAATAATTCAATATCTCACTTATACATTTGGTTTAATACTTCAAATGTATGCCTACTGTGCGTATGATTGTTGTTAAAAAGAGAATCTCTTTAAATGTACTTTCTTTTTATATTATTCGATATACTCACACCAAGAAACAGTATCGCCATTACGAACGATCCACCTTTAACGTGTTCATTATTTTTATTAATCGTTCGTTTTGCATTACCTCGATTATCTAAAAAGGTTTTAACTTTCAAAAATGGTATCTTTTAGACGTTCAGTGCTAATTTGAGAAGATGTCCTTTTTAATATGCACACTGAGAAAAATGAAATAGTATATTTATCAATAAAATCTGGGGTATTGAACCTATATGTACTCTGTAGGTGTAACTGTAATAATTTATGGAAAAACTAAGTATATGTAATGCATACAGTTCTATAAACATAGAATACTATACAATGTGTATAGAAAAAATTCCC
>JABFPN010001618.1:0-27592 GCA_022817305.1 Leptoteleia sp. ZL-2020 | reverse complement strand
GAATATTTTTTTTAGTTACTTCAACCAAAATTATTTGTTATTGAAACAATAATTTGGTTATTTTAACTAAAGATTTTGGTCAGCTAAAAAAGAACCAAATTTTGGTTAACATTTTTCTCCGTGTAAAATGATATTTTATTCGTTAACTTAACTAATACAATAAGTATATATTTTTGATATATTTATCATAAGTGTATACTTGTGAGTGATTTACAGTACATAATAACCAGAATAAAAATGGTGTAAATATATGTACATTTGGTGAAGTCTTACGTTGAAAAAAGGTATATTAAAAATTACTATGCTTCGTACTTTTTCCTATATCGTAAACATTGCTCTCTATAAAGGTTCTATCAAAGTGATTTTTATTTTCATTTTTATTTCTTTTTTGTATTAAAATAAACTATCAATTCTTTGCGTAATCTCTTTATTCTCATAAAACTTATAACATAGAATATCAAAATGAAAAGTAATATACTGTATCCTTAAAAACTACACTTAACTATATCATATTATATACGTGTATATAATACAAATAATATTCTTTTTATAACAATAACATCGCATCAGAAATTTTAGAACAAAAAGATTTCATTATGCTTTTAAATCTACAAAAAAAGTTCTCTGATTATATCAATTTATAAATACCGCACAAAAATATGTCAGTATTTTCATATGGTATAGTAATTTTTGTTCTAACGTTTCTGCGTGTAGGCATGAAAAAAAAAAGTAACGGAATCGACACTTAAAATTAATGACCTTTCCACCCTAATAGAACACAAGAAATTTCGCGCGGATTCAAGTGTGCATTCAGCGCGTGCAATTAGTCGATGTTCTATTAGTTATAATTGGCAAATTATACACTAACTATTGCAGTTAGTCGCGGAAATTCTTTTACAAACGTATGTACACAGTCCCAAAGCTTTCGATACTTTATGAACATATTTAATATTATCATTTATTAATGTTTATAAAATTACACATCCTATGTTACACGCAGAAGTAATCCAAATGCAAGCTCAAGGCACGTATAAGCATAAAACGATTATTCTCTATTTAAATGTTACCCAGCAAACGAAAATCTATTGAAATCTGTCCAGTGAATCGTTTGCTGGACATTGATCGTGCAATTGAACTAAGTAGATTTTCGTTTGCTTCGAATGGTATGTTCTTCGTTAAAAATGCGAAGAAAGTGTACCCCCTTGTGGAAAAGAATATTGAAAATTCCCAATTTTAACAACTTTTCAACGCTTTTCAACGTTTGTCAGTATTTTTCAGCATTTTTTTACCACAAGGCCTGCTCTTTCATTCAGGTTAGCCTCAAGAAAATAGTCGACTTCAGATGGTATGGAAAATTATTTTTGGTTT
The DNA here is from genome assembly GCA_022817305.1 of Leptoteleia sp. ZL-2020. Lineage (NCBI taxonomy): Eukaryota > Metazoa > Arthropoda > Insecta > Hymenoptera > Scelionidae > Leptoteleia > Leptoteleia sp. ZL-2020. The sequence goes on along the minus strand of JABFPN010001618.1, from coordinate 26,224 downwards.
TAAGTCAAAAAGTGTTGTTTTTTCAAATTTAAATGAAAAATAGTTTTTTGTTCTATTTAAGTATTGAAATATTTAAAATAAACCGTGACTGAGATTGATGGAGATTCGTTAGTCCTATAAGTAACTATAATATGATTTTTTTTGAATGGCGCCATAATGTAGTGGCAAAGGCGTTAGCTTAGCGAGCGTCAGGGTTAGGGTTCGATGCCTCACTTAAGCAGGGCTTTTTCACCACCAAAGCATTGCGCAATGCAGGGTGTGAGGTGCTCGAACGACAAGTTGTAGTAGAGTGTTCGAACTCGTCGTTCAAGTATACGTGGTAATGTGACTAGTGTGACGAATCGCAACACTATGATATACCGGGCTTTTCTTGAAAACATTTTATCATTTTTTTTAAGTTAAATATTAAAAGTTTTTAATGTTAAATAACATGCAACCAAGAACATAATAAGATATAAAAAAAATTAAATATGTGAAAAATGAAATAAAAAGTAAAAAAATAAGAAAGTAATAAAATAATAATAAAATTTCGCTACGTTATTTGAAACTAGCATATCATAGTCGATAAATGCTTATAAAATATTGTCTAATATTATAATAACATTAGTGAAATTCTGAAGTATTAAAGGAATATTTAAATACTACAAATTTAACATTTTTCAAGAATTGAAAGTCTTTAAAATAAATAAATAAATTCAGGCAAATTTTGCATAATTGTTTGTGTACTGTTTCATTTAAACTATCGTACTTCTACGCGGAAGGGACAGATTTGATTAAAATTACTAAAATTGTTAGTAAAGTGAACATGTACTTAAAATAATTACTATCCGAAGTAAATAAAATTGACTGCCTATTGGCATAGGTGAAAACTGTCCCTTAAAAAAGATCAATTGCCTTAAAAAAATTATTTGTTGCAAAATAAGATAAAATTTCCTTGAATGTATAAATAAACCATAGTAAATAAAAGCTGTTGTTAATTTTTGAACAACATACAAATAAATAAATAAAAACTTGGCTATCTAATAATTGACGTTTCGACATTTTTTATAGTCATTTTCAAAATCAGATGTTTAAAAGTTTATTTTTAATTTTGAACCATTAATCAATGAGTTGTTTAAAATATTTAGTTGTTTCAAATAGTTTTTTATTTGTCTGTTTCTCAAAAATTAACGGTAGAAAAGAAAGATTTGAAAATAAATCATACTTAATTAAATACCTTAATATTTATTATTATTAAAAAAATAAATTATTATAAAATAAATGTGTTTCAGTCGTGTCAACTTGGTTGTCGACATGGGTTGAACCGGGTGGTAAATTTGAACATATTTTCGTTATTGTTTTTCGACTAATTTCTCAAGGCTAATCTGCTACATTCTGATCACACATGATGAAAAATAAACGACTATTCTCAATCTCTACGTTATTTACAAACTTTTATAACTTAAAAAACAACCAAGCATCCTTATAAGGATATCAATTACATTTCGAAAACAATTACATTTCATTGATCTGAAATGCTTTATTTACATTAGACTCTAAAACATTAGCCAAATTATTAACACATTTTTTTCATCACATAATACAATCATTCCATGCAAATGGTACATTCCGTCGGGCAGCCGTTGATTCGTTTATACATTTAAAAAGAAATACAAAAAAAAAGTTATAACACTGCGTAATTTAAAATCAGGTAACACTCCATTATTGCACAAAAGCTTACAATTTATTGGTCTTAAAAGTATATAAAGATTTCGAATTTACAAACTGCATCATTATTACTCTATTATCTATTGTTAAATAGCTCTCTGGATAAAAAATAATAGAAGTTCCGTTTTATGAAAATTCGAGCGTGAAATACTATGATAATGAAAGAAATCATTAAATTTTTATACGTAGAGGGAATTTCGGGGTGCGCTGAATTTATCCAAAATCCATTTAAGTTCATTTCTCTCCGTCGGAGAAATAAAATTGTTTGATTACAAATTTTTCGTGGGTTTTTTCAAGCTCGAATTCTTCAAGCCGAAATTCTTCCATTTTTGTACCAGGGTGCTTGTACCATATTGGTACCAGATTGGTACCAACATTTAACATCGAAATGCCAGTTGAAACTATTGTTTGGAGCGGTACATTTATTATTTCGTACAATGATATTTACCATTGTACTTTCAATCCATTTAATTCGTGACTACTAGATAAATGGTTAATTATGATTAATAAAAAGAAAGAAAACATAAAAAATTAAAAAAAAAACTTATAAGTGTAAAATTAAATTTCTTACATAGGTACACTAATCTTAAGAAGCGGCATTGAAAGATTCATAACTGTTTTTGAATTTCATGCAATTCATTTGTTATTTTATTAAAATTGTTATATCATATAGCAAGAAATATAATACATGCTTATAAATAACAGAAATTATTGACAAATAATGTTGATTAAATGCCAATTAATAACATATATTAATTGAAGTGTCACGATTAGTATACCTATGTACTAAAATAATAATATAGGTATATAAAATGTTTAAAAGAGATTTTGAATCGTTGCCGAAAGTGCAAAAATTAACTTAAAATGAAACCAAATAATGCGGTAACCCTTACATGTGCGAATTGCCTTCTGTTTTCGTGTTACTATTTCCCGAATAACTGGCATCAGGCGTTTGTGTGAACAAATGGTGATCTGGATATACTGGTATGGTTGGCTGGTACATCTAAATTTATTTAATTTTATAAATAAAATGTTTGTAAACGTATAGGTTTGTGTATAAATTAAATTATAAATTATCATCAAATCCCAGTAAGCGAGAGATTTTTAAACATTATAGAATTTACAAATCCTTATTTAAACTTTTTGATAAATGATACATTTCTAAGATTTTTAATAATTTATGTTAGAAACTTTTTAAATTTTTGACAATTTCAATAAGTTTCAAAAATAAATTATTAATTATTTCAGAACTATAACATTTATTAAAACGATTTATTTCTGCAATCAATAATTTTTAAAAATCTCCCTTTTACTGGGACGATTAATCGATTTAAATTGACAAATAACACACGGAGGGAAAAGACCTAATAAAAATTGCTAACAACATTAGTAATCTGCAGGTATGCCATTGAAAAAGAAATGGAAAATTAACTATCTTAAGTTAGCGTGTCAGTTTATTGTTTGAAAGCTGATAATAATTGTCAACGTACCGACACTTTTTGCAAACTTAAGATAGTAATTTGTTAATTTTGCCAAATACATGTCCACTTTACCCAAGAATGTTAGTAACTTTTATCGCATTCTTTTTCCCCCCACGTGCAAAAGAGGAAGATAAAACTTCCCAATGATAAATGTATCGAGATAAATTAAATTCGTGCAAACTTTACGACTATATTAACACAGTTAATTCTTGTTTGGGATCTTAGATGTCATTTCTTTTCACCGAGAAAGATACACTTTCAAAACTTTCTGAATAATTCAATAAATTCATACACCAATAGAGCCATCGCTCATTTATTTCAGTGGTACGAATATCCGTTCATTGAAAATTCTTTAAGTCAAAACAAAAACAAAATTGAATTCCAAATTTACTACAAAGTTAATCCAACTAAAGGCTTCCCTACTAAAAATAAAACATGGATGATCCATACATGTTTTAACAATGTTATATAAGAAAATAAAAAAATCGTATATGCCAATATTTTATATAATTTTTTTTTTATTTTCTTATATAAAATTGTTAAAACATACGTGGACCATATATGTTTCACTTATACTAGGGTTTCCTGGGCACTGCCAACAGAATTGTACCATTCACTTAAATATAATCTAAGTGCAATTTCACGAGAACAATCGAAACAGCCATGACATCTAAGTCGAATCACTGATCATGCGAATTATATTCAAACGGGCACAGTAAAATTATCTTATGTGTGTTTATCTAGTGGAATTAAACTTAAAGTAATTAATATTATATTATACACCCACAACTGGATATTGCATCATCGAGTGCTGCTGATGGTGGTGACCGTGGTGATGATGCGCCTGATTTTGTAATCCCTGATGAAGGGAGTTGAGTGCCGGCCCGCTGGGATGGGGCACGTGCATGGTGGGGGTTAAGGGTGGCGCATGTCCAGAAAAGTTTGGCATAATATTCGGCATAATGTTCGGGTAGAATGACCCGCTCAGTGCCGGCAACGCCGATGGGTTTTGCATCATGTCCTTCGACTCTTTGGACATGTTGCTGTCTTTAAGTTTTTGCAACAATTTTCGCTCTTTAGCGCGCCGATTCTGGAACCAAATTTTAACCTGCCGGAAAAAAAAAGCAAAGATCGTGATTAGTAATTAGATTATTTACACTTGGAAAAGGGAATGGTAATATTTAACCGGATAGTTAATTTTCGTGAAATTTTCGTTAGTTAGCCGATTTTTAGGGTATTGAAAGTAACAATAATATGCTTGTTTCTGTGAAAAAAGTTGGGACAAAAGTCGTCATTCTGTGTCTGAAATTAGGGACAAATGACACGTTGATTGTTCCCATTTTTTGGATACAATATAATAATTTTGGTCCCAACACCTTTTTTCAACGTAAAAATAGGTGTTATATATGAAAATAAAAAAAAATTCAATTATTATAGAGATGTAATAAGATTTTTCTTTGCAGTAGAGAAAAAATCCTTTTACATTACTATTGTAAATTTGCCTGGAATCATGGTGATTATATATGATACCATACTAGATATTAAATGTTACTATATCTACTGATAAAATTAAATTTTACTATATGTTTTAGTTAGGTGATAACGAAAAATGTATTTTGTAGTTATTTTATGTGTTTGAATGAAAAAGAAATAATTATTACTTGGCGCTCAGAAAGATTCAACGCTTGGGCAAGTTCCGCTTTCCGACGGATTGTGATGTAGCGATTGCTGTGGAATTCTTTTTCCAATTCCAGACGTTGGAAATCAGTGTATACAACACGGTACTTATCCTTGGTACGGGTTTTTCCTGGGAACAAATAAATAAACAATTAATTAACAATTTGTTTCGCTTTTAAATTATATATTATTATTTCTTGGGAATAATTAATTATCGTTTTGGCGTGGACAAGAGAAAAATCGCAGGACAAATTACACGCGGAAAAAAGTTGGAACAAAAATTACTATATCTTATAACAACGTTGAGGTATTGGTAAAAAAAGTATTGGTAAATGTCCCACAATTTTCACTATACTAGACAATAAATTATACAAATCTTGTACTCTAATCTGGTAATTTTTTTCCTAAATTTTTTTTGTGCGTTATAAAACGCAAACGTTCGAATCCCATTTGACATTGTTACCGCGCAAACGCGTACGTTTTATTTTCGTAAGGAAATCGTAAAATAAACGGGCACGTTTCTACCCTCCTTACGGTACATTAAGGGAAAATTATTTTATCTTTTAGCAAGGCCGCAAGATGGTTCCGGGCTGTCGGTACAAAAACTCGTTTTTACGTTTAACAAACAAAGTAATCGGCGAAATATTTCGATATATTTGTTTCGTAAACTTGACATTTAATTATCAAAGTGAGGAATGATTTTGAAAATCGTTGTTTACGGTAATGAAAAAAAAATTGCGCGCGCAAATTTCATCCAGCCGATTTTGGAGACTTTCGTACTCGAATGAAATTCCGATACATTTGATTTTACAAATATTAATTAAATAAATGTAAGCTTTAAAAGACGACGGCCGTAAAAAGATATTCTTTGCGATTATTCTTCGATGGTAAATTTAACTAAGCTTATATTTAAACTGCGATCAGCAACAGGTCTCTAATATTTTTGCGGAGTTTGATAAACATCGTTAATTTTTCATTCGACTCTCGTGCGCAAAGATAACAATTATTATCATAGAGCAGGCATAAAAGATGCGGAATCATTGTATACACGATATTCCGTTCTGATTAATATTGTTCAAAATTGTTAGTAAAACATTTGCAATAATTAATTGTGTAAGCTGTGTGCACGATACGTTTTGGCAAACTAAAATTTCTTATCTTTGTTTTGAAATATATTTTCAAAAAAAAAAAGCAAACAAATCCAAGAAACTCGGTTAATACAAAATGAAAATAAAACAATCAATATTCTGATAATCAATTTTATAACGAAAAATATAAAATCACTCCTTTCAATGATTCAAATTCTTAATTATCCCCGACAGTTTGTGTGTTTTAAGACACAGTTGTTTTCTCAGTTATGTAACGCACATCCTATGTTTTGAAACGTTTTTTTTTCTTCTTGTTATTATCATTATTCCACGATGATTTCCTAAAATCGACGATACAATATAAAGTTATTAAAAAATCAGAGAAGAAAATTAAAATTATTTTATATTTATCATCTTATCTGCGCAAAAAGGCAACTATTTTTTCATGCCATTTCAATTTTTAATTAGAACGTATATTTATGCATATATACTATCTGCATCAGGTGCAAGCTCAATTACAATCTCGTTCCTGATAATCGAAGAATAGTCCCGGTGATAATCGAACAAAAAATAAAAGTAAAGTCAAATATGTTTGCCTGAAAATACAAAAGGCACCATTGGTACCGCTGTTTGCGCTGCACGATGTGAGAATAAATTGCAAATTTTCCAAGTTACAATTGCCAACAAGAGGGGCACAGAAAGGTCGTTAAAAATTGCGGAAAAAGTGGTCGGAATTAAAAGATTCTTTCGCGGCGCGGCTGAAGATATAACGCGAGGAAAGGTGCGAGCGAGAGGTCGCGTTGGAGCGAGAGATCGTTGAAAAGCGAAGTGTACGATTAGATAAGGTAAAGCGGCTGAGATCAAAGTCAGACGCGCTAATCCACCGCATGATAACCGGAGGCCTTCATCAAGAAGTTTCGTTGGAAAAAGGACGTTGTACGAATCTATCGTTTCTGCTCTCTTATTTTACGATACATTTCACTTATAATCCCCCCGGTGTCTTTGGTATTTCGCACATACGTCACCGGTTAGTTTCCGTGGATACGTCATTAAAATCCTGCCGGCCATTTTTAATTGACGCGTTACATTAAACGATTATTGCGATCCCGCTGCATTATAAAGTAAATAAAAATAAAAAAAAAGAGGAAAGAAAGAAAAGTAAAAAAAAAGAAAAAGAAAAAAAGAGTAATAACATCAATCTCTTCGCGTGTTTTTCTTATCTGCACCTTATCGAACCCGTGTACTACAACCGTCTTATATCTGAATGGTCGTCTTGTAACGTACCATGTAATACTTCAACGAAAAAAAAGCCAAATAAATTGCCAAAAATTGCTGGACAGTTGCATTTATTATTGTGCAAAAGTTACACCTTACTTTCAATCCACCAATTAATTGTCAGGAAGAAAAAAAGTATCATAAAGAAAGACTCTTCAGACACTTTCAAAGCACCCTTACATTTGCAGAATTATTCGCAAATGGTACAGATTTATTGGGAACTTTAATTAGGGGTGCGAAATTGAAATTTTGAGATTGAGACTTTTCCATGGTTTTCATGAGAAACTGGAAGATTTCGGAAATTTTTGGAAACAACAATTGCTACCAGTTAGTAGATAAATTCTGAAACTTCCAACGATACAAAAAGTAACAGCGTCGGTGTATTTTTCCGCGCAAATCGGAAAGGTCGAAAGTGGTCGCGAGACTTGGAAAAATAAGTTGAAAAAAAGTTTGGATTCTTCTGCGGCTGGTTTTTATAAGTCGACGCTTCCAAAAGCCAACGGAATATGAATGAGAAATGGGGGAGCCGAATGGGGTGGGGGGGGGGGGTTGCAAGCGCGCGATGTTCGTATGTGGCAAAGTGAACGAGGGCTGAAGAAACGGGCCTCGCGGGACTCGTTACCACCCCATTATGGCATTTGCTCTTCCATTTCTTGCTTACAAATAGAGCAAGCGCGCACTCGCCTGTTTCGACGTTGCCGTCCTTATCTATCCCGTTGCTTTCGGCCGAGGCACTTTTAGTCCCATAAGGTAACATTCATCAGGGGCATTACAATTACATCTTCATTCACATTTGTATAAATCCCACTTATAATACCGTGATTAATGCTACCAATTTGTCTGCGGCCTCTTCTAGTCTTAACCAATTATTTTACCTTCATCAAAAAGAAAAATATATATATGTATATACATATATAGTGTCCTTTCATTCGGATAATTCAAATTTTAACCTTTTACAAACATGAGTAATAATAAACATGATTAAACATGATCAAATTTGTTGTAATAAAATGATCATTTGAAGATCACAAGATGAGACTAAACATGATCAAATACCGATCATGTTTAGATCACTACATGGGTAAAACTGTGCGTACCAAATTTACTGATTGACAAAATTGTTTATCATTACTACAAAGTTCTCAGGTAACATAGTAGTAATTATATTTCAGTAGTAATTTAATTGGATGATTTGTTAATTATTGTTAAGGAAAGTCTGTATTTCTTATTTTCTGAACCATTCTATTACTTTTAACGTGTTTAACAGATGGCATAAATTAATTAGAACCTACAAACTGTCAAAATAAGCATTTCATTGGGTACAAGTACTTTTGAATCTAACTATATGTTGAATCAACATATAGAATTCATCTATTTAATCCAGCATATTAAGATCAACATACATATTTTATCATTAATTATGTTATTTAACACAGAAACATATAAATTTGGCACAACACCCTTTTTCCCTTCTATATAATCATTTTATAATCTTCTAACGATCATATGATTACCTCAAATTTAACCATGTTTTGGCCATATTCATTCTCACTCGGACAAATATTATTACAATGACAAATTGCATTAATAAATCCAAAAAAAAAAAAATAAAAAAAAAATAAAAAAAAAGAATGAAGACCTAAAGAAGAAGGAGGGAGGAAAAAGAGGCGAGTTACTTTTTACACGATATTTTTCCTTTTCCTTATTTTTTTTTTTTTTCCTTTTTTAAATCCATCATTCGAGTGTTCCAGTCAAAATATTTTCCGACAAAGAATGAAACGGCTACGGCCGGCCACTAATATTGCACGCGCATGACTAATTGACGCGTACCTACGGGCACAAACTTTGCAGAGAAGAACTCAATTTTACGACTTGCTCCCAATAAACTTTTATTGTCGGTCTTAAGCAAGCGTTTTCCAACGCAACAATGGCCAAAAAAGGCGGCCGAAAACGCCGAGGATAGGCCGATACCCGAAAACAATGTCGCCGTACCGTGTCTTCCGCTACCTGGAGAGCCCCCACGGAAGGAAACGTGTTCCACGGGCGTTTTGTCTTTTGGAATTGCCCGGGCGGTCCACGTGATGACATACTCAAGTGCCGAACGTTTTTCGCCTCATTATTATATTACCACCTGTGACCCTTGCGAGCAACTTCTATAACGTCGCTAATGTGCCGCGCCACGGACGAAAATGCAGGCCCCCCTCGCTTTTCCGGCAATTCCACCGGCCCTTCCGGCGTATCGGAACGGAAAGAAAGAAACGCGGAAAAAAAGGAGGGAAGGGAAAAAAGGAAGAAAAAAATAATAAAAAAATGAAAAAAAACTCCCATCGACCTTGTTAAACTTTCGTTTGATATCCACTTTGAACAATTCCGACGAAAATTTTCTTTTCCGCTCGCAACCGAACCTTTGCCGGTTTTTCGTGCCACTTTTACAACCAAAGTTCACACGGTTCAAATGTTAAGTTCCAGGGGTGGGGAGGGGGCGGTTGAAAAAATGCCGGACACTTGCATCGCGCTTTTCAACGCGGCTGGGAATCGTGTTTTCTTTCATCTTTATAAAAGGTTTCGATTCTTAAGATGTCACCGAAAGAACTTGAATTCGATTGGTCCGATCGTAGGGTGGGAGGGAAAAATCGACGCGTCAATGGGGGGGGTGGGTACAAAATTAATTCGATTTCGCGGCGATGCCGAATTGTCGTTTGATTGTAATTAAATTTGTAAGCATAAATCGTACCGCGAGAAAATTATCACGTGTAATATCTTTGCGAAAGCGTTACCTCGGTATTGCTTTTTAACGACGGCGTTAAAGTAAGATGTTTAGAGGCTCGTAAATTCCCGAATTTGTGACGTTTACGCGCCGCTTGATTCACATATTTGAATATAATAATAAAAAGTGTGGTAATAAACATTGGCACAATGTAAGCCTTTTATTCTCGCCCCTCTTTTTGTATATATTTGTATATAAAATAAATAATAACAATAATGATGATAATAATAATAATGATAATGGTGATAATGATAATAATGATGGTAATGATAATGATGGTAATGATAATGATAATGGTGGTAATGATTATGATAATAATGAAGATAATGATAATGATAATAATGGTTATAATGATAATGATAATAATGAAGATAATGATAATGATAATAATGAAGATAATGATAATGATAATAATGATGATGATAATAATAATAATAAATTACAACGCGATGGATAATGTTAAAATAAAACGAGGTCAGAATGTTTATGTACTCGGGTCAAGTGCGAAGACGATCCCGTAAGAGAGCAATTTCGGCGACAAGTTTACGGGACAGCATTATAAAACTCTCGGGCATGGTAGCGCAAACCCCCAACTGGGCACTTTTGGTTTTCCAGACTGAAATTTACTTATTCATAGTTTACGATTTCCCGCTTTTCTTTCCTTGTCATCGCCGTGCTGGGTTTCTAAATACACCTTTTATTATTCTACTAAAGAGACCAGTTGTTCAATAACCACTTCGGAACAAGAGTAGATAATTTAATTTATTTGGTGTTACGGTGAAATGAATAAGGGTCCCATTTTTACAGACTACTGTTTCAAACAGGAGGTACTGTTATAAATGTGTTGCCTTTAAAACGATCAGTTTTAATATAATATGCCGTTTAAATGCATTCACGGCTTGTAATTGCAGCCAGCGCTCGTCGTAGGCAAATTTTCACGCGGCAAGGTGCGGCCACAATTTGGAACGAATTGCGAACGGAAGGGAATTGGATCGAATCTCTGTTTGGCGGGTCGTAAAATTGGGTCAAAGTTGCGTGCAAAGGTGTATTCTCTAATGAAGAGTACTATTCTTAGGGGAAAAATGGGGATAATAAAAGTTACTAAAAAGTTGGCAAAAGTGTTGGTATGCTTGGAAAAAAAAACGTTCTACCAACTTGAAATGGTATTTTTTTTTATTTTTTTTTTTTTCAAGTATACGACCAATTTGCTAACATGTTAGTCATTTTTATTAGACATTCTCTATCCGCGTATAAATTCTCGTAATTAGGACGCATCGTATCAAATGCCGTAAAATTGGTTATTCATTTAACTATGTAATTTCCAATACCTATCGTTAATTACGACAATTTATGCTGTGCCATATAAGGAAAATTATAAAAAAGGGGGTATTGATCTTTTATTTGTTAGCCAAGGTTAATTCTAATTACCAAAAGTTGTACTATTTTTTTTTCATATGTATAAGTAAGGGATTTTGAAAAATAAATTTTGTTTAAAGCGACCGTTGGATAAAAATTACTCTGGAAGCACGTAGAGTTGAATTGGAATTAAAATACATGTTTCTACTATTGGCAAATTAGTGGTTTTAAAATATTGCTGCGATACAGAAATTTACAGCCTATTTGAACAAAAATTTATTAGATGCATTAAACATCTGGTTGGTTGTGTTAACTTTTAAAATCGAAACAGCAGAATTTAACTTAATCTCAGATAGAATCTACTTGTCTATTGACCATAATAATGAATAGGTTTTTTGTATGCAATATTCTGTGTACCGATGGAAGTAAGACGTGAGGGTTTACCGTTTCAAAGAAACAATTTACTGTTTTTAAACGTTAGGAAGGTATATTTATCTATAAAACTAAAATATACTCATTTATTTTTAATCTTTATGTAAATAGAATCGAATGACTATGTTTTGACACTTTAATTTCTCCAAATGAGACTTGAAAGACTAATTCGACTGACTGATAGTGAAAAGGTTGCATATAAGGGAAGAAAATTTGAAAGGTTAAAGCTGGAAAGGGTAAATCAGTAGTAACATTTTTATTGTCTCTAAACAATGCAAAAATGTTACTGTTACCAACAGTAATGTGTAAGTTTAAACTACTGTACACCTCCAGTTTTTGTTTAAAAACAATAATATTGTCGTATTATTTTCTTTTAGTGTATGGGGTCAATGGTTTGTGCTCATAAAATTTATTGCACCGAAAACTGTAGTACCATAATATTTGATCATGTTTAGAAGAATGTCTTCAGTTTTATAATATTTATTTAGCGCCTTAAATAGTAACTGTATAGAAATAGATATTTTAATTAATATGTTACGTTTAGTTTAGATCAACTTTGGCACTGATAAGGTACCTGACATATCTTACATCTGGTTATATTCTTTTCTTTTTTTTTTTTTTGATAACAAAATTTGAACAAATATCTGAGTGTGGCTGATAGTATTGTGCCAGATTCGGGCCAGTAGATTGCCAGAGTGGGTATAATATAACATATAGTAATTTAACATATTATTTATCATTTTTAATTTAACATATATTTAAAATTTTTTTAATACATATAAAAATGCTTTTTCATAAACTACATACATATATAACATAGTGTTATTAATAACGCACAAATACTTTTAATAAAAAATAAAAAAAAATCTCTCCCAAAGTACATTATGTTCTTTCGAGGATTAATATGCATTACACATTGTACATTTTTTTATAACATAATAAGCAAATTAATCATTATCAAAGTGAATTCGTGTTTCGTTATGTAACGGATACATTGCCAGATTTCTCAACTGAATTCTCCTTCGAGATTATGCAAAACATTAAATTAATTATACTCGATGTATACTTTTTCGCCTCAAATGAAAAATCACTCTTCGTTTAACACTGAGAAAAATATGACAGACAAAATTACTGTTTTTAACTGTGTGTCACGTGTATATTTGCCTGTAATTTACTATCTGAAGTGAGTAAAATTTTATTGTTAGTATTTATATATAAGTTTACAAACAATGTTTAAATATTGTACATATTAGTTAGTTTTCATAGGGGAAGATTATAAGACTTTAAGCATATGACTTAATAAAATCTAGTACTAACTAGCTAGTGCTAACTAACATTTACTAATAAAACCTAGTAATTTGTTTTAACTTTTTAGTATTTCTTTCAATTTACTTTTCTTCGTGTACAGTCAAAGTAACCATGTTCCAGATCATCATCATCATTAGCATTATTATTATTATTATTCAACTGGTCCATTTTGCAATATTATTAACTAAATGTTCCTGAATCCAATCCGGATTACATTTCCTCTCAAATAGACCGACGTAAATGTAATAGCCGATAAAATTGTTTCTCATTTTAGAAAGCGCATTTTATAGCAAAAGAAAAAAGGGGGGAAAAAAAGGAAAAAGAATTACCAGCAACAAATTTAAACACCGCTGAAACATTCCGGTTTTTCCCCCTTCCCGCCCCTTTTATTTATCCTCTTTTTCCCCGCCGCCGATAACTGTGCTCTCTTCATCTAATATTATTTATTTACGCGAACCCGCGGGAAAAAAATTATCGAGGAATTTTTATTGTAATTATAAATAAAATGGCAATTTACGGGACAAACTTTTCAGGCGTGCTCATCGGTTTCTCCGTTGCGAGGGGGGGGGGAAACAAAATGGCGCCCGCTCCTTTAACAACCATTGGAGAAATCGCGTGTTACCGCTGCACTGGACAAGGAACGCACGCACACACGATGCACGCGACGAGACGTACAACGAAATTATAATACATGTTTCGAATCGTGGTTTTATACGAGACAGCGGCTGCCTGCAATATAACCATAAAATGCAGATAATAGCCGTAGGAAGGCACCGGGAGGGTCGCAGGCAGCGCGACCAAGAGCGAGGAGAGCGCGCGCAATAGGCGGGAACTTGTAAGCGCCGCGGCACCGCTTCGCCATCTTGGAAGCATGCACGCAACCGGCAAAGGTTGCCGGTGCAGCCCGCGCAAGGAGAACCGGGGGGAGAAAAAAATGCTAGGAAATTTAATGGGAGAGGCGAGATGAAAAGGAATGGGAACCTCCGTCTTCTTGTTCCCGATTGCCGCGCTCAATGGCTCAACTTTATTATCATTTTACATGGGTACAGTTTCTCAACAAGATACCGGGAACGAGCGCTCCGGTCCCTTGTACGATCGAGGCTGGGAGAACAGTGTTTTCAGCGATATTTATGCCATAATTAAACCCGCCGGTGAGGCGCGCCAAACACACAAACGGACAACTTTTCAATCGGGCCGTGATGTTCATTTTTATAAATAACTCCGTGCCTTATGGGGTGTTCCAGTTTTATGGAATTATTTCGCGACGTAAGACGATGTTACGATGGGCGAGAACCGGTGGAATTTAGTTGAAGGTGTAGTGTAACCCCTTAAGCCAAGATAGTTGCAATAACATCCCTGGTAAAAATCATGCATATACGGTTTATATATGTTTGAACAATTTCATATAAGGAAATAAAAATTTTTTGGCAGTTATTGCCATATATCGACCTATATTCATGTATGGCCATTTATGACTTAAGGAAAATGATACATGGCCGTACATGAATTAAGGAAAATGATATATATCCATGTATGAATTTTTTATTTCCTTATATGAAATTGTTAAAACATATATGGACCATATATGTTTCATTTTTAGTAGGGATCCGAATTCAAGGGAGTTGCAAAAACTTTCGGGAGCTAGACTATATGTATGTGTGTAATCTATGGGAAAACATTTTTATATATAGAAAGTACCCTGTTAAATATGATAAATAATATATATATAAATATAAGCTATGAAATGTATTGAAGCCCGAAGAAGTCATTCTTTATGTGTTTTATAGTGAACATACAATTTTCAAAGTACACTGAAAAAATTAAGATAATAAATAAAATAATAAATAAAATAATTTCATACAAAATTTGATATTTTACAATTGTTTGTAATTAAGTGAAATTTCTAATTATTAGAGATTAAATTGTGAAATTTGTCAAGAGTTTAGGCGGCAATTTTGATGGAAAATAAATCCTAGTTTAGGCCACAATTGATGTTTCCACTTAAGTAATGATAATAGGATTAATGTAAATGAAACCTTTTGAATTTATTAAGAGGATAAAGTTGTTTATATTTGTAATTCAATCACAAACACGGAACCAAATCGTTCTAATTTACCATGGCTTCGAAATTTAATCCTATTCATTACTATACAAGTTATTTTTCTTGCAATTTTCTTCGCTTTCTTATCACATTTATTTTAATTATAAATTATTCCTTGCTGCAATTTTCGATGTTAATTTACAATGCAGTTACGTTACTTGGAAAAACAGATGAGATTTCATAAATCCCTTTATTATATTTATAATATTGCTTTAGTATTGTAATGTTCTAAGAGACATGTTTGCTCAACGCAAGTTCCGTTAGATAACGCGATTTCAGTTCTTCACGGTGAACTGTAAGTAAAATGTTGCAGATGTTTAATCTTAGAGGTGTATGATAAAATTTAAGAAATGTCTATTTAAGAATTATACGTATCGCGTGAAATAAAATTCGTTTTTTCCATTACTTCTTTTCTGATATGTTTACAAATTTAATATATAACTAATATTATATTTGTGATATATTTATTAATTTTATGATATTTAATATATTTATGGTACTTTATTTATATAACATAAGATTCTGCCTTGTAACAAAATACTTTTATACTGTATTTTTAAGTAGACTGAGAAATATTTAAAACTAGTTCCTTTACTTTTAAAAAGCTATAATTTTTACTGAAAGACGGATATACGTCTGAAACACAGATAAAAACGGTAATTTTTTGTGATATTTCTAGAAATAACAAAATACATAAACTTAACAATAAAATTTAATGCAAGAAAACTTCAGAAATTACTTCGTTAATCACAAGTAAGATAATTTTATCCACTTATTATAATAACTTTATTACTTATTTATGGAATAAAATATATGATACACGGAGAGAAAAGATTAATAAAAATTACTGACATTGTTGGTAAACTGGTCATATACTTACAAGAACTGAAAAATTACTATCCCAAGTTAGTAAAAAATGTCAGCTCTCTAAGAATCATTTTCAACAAATTGATACGTTTTACTAACTTAAGATAGTAATTTTTAAAGTTTTGCCAATATGTCAGTAAATTTTATTAATCTTTTCTCTCCGTGTATAAAATAATTACAAATATAATAGGAATAATAAAAATCTTTATTATAATTTTATGCCATTGTCTTGCATAGTTATGTCTAATTATCGTACCAGTCGGTGCAATATATATATATTATTTGAAAATATTATCATTATTACTTTCCTAACGAGACTCATTTGACGTTTTCAATTTACTGATATATGATGAACGGTTAAATCGGTTGCCTTTTTAAGTGCACGAACTCGGGGGATAATTATTTCGGTTAAAAGTACAAACAAATTGTCACTTGTTTTATATATTGGTACCAGAGAGTATTAAACAATATCGTAAAAACTAAATAAGGGTTGGAATATTTTTCCTATTGTTGACGACCTCAATGGATTCTTTTGTAGTGCAAGGACAATGCGATAATTTAATTTCCGAGTGTCGACCATTGTAAGTGTTTAAATATAAGAATTACATGGTCAGTTATGCCTTGTATTCAGGAACTTTCCATTAGTATTGCAACTGGGAAATCCCAGGACCACAAAAATTTGCCTGAAGATATTTATTTCTGACGCTCAGATAATTCTCAAATTTCTATTGCAATAAATATAATTTTGATGGGAAAAATTGTTCTTCAAATTTCTTTTAATTTTATATGTCTAAAATGTAAAGGGAATATTCAACAGTTTTGAGATGAAATTGTTTAAAAAAAATCTATTTTCATTTAATTATTCGTGGTAAATGATTAAATTTGATCACGATTACTTTCTTATCGTGTATTTTTTCAACATCCACAATTGCCATCCTTTTTTCGATACACATTTCTTTATTTATTATCTGACGAAGAGCAGACATTGTGATCTCCAAAAATAAATTTATTTGTTGAACATAAAATACGTTTGTCCTGATACAGAATTCATGTACAGTGTTTCACGCGTGCAATATTATATCAAAAGACAAGAATAGTATATTTTATTCATCGAATGGTCATAAATGTAAATTTTAATTCTTAGAATGAAAGATGATTTTTCTTCCAATAAATAATTATAAATATTAACATTGTTTATTAATTGCGGTAATATTATCAATTTAATAATTAAATTTGAGTTAAAACTTGTAAATATTAATTTTAGATACAAACAATTACTTTATTAATTATATATTTTAAAATTGTCAAATTTCAAATATATTGGTTAACATAGAGTAACTAAAATTTACTAGCAAAAGTGGGAAATGAAACCCGAACAGTAATGTTGCACGCTGAAACAATATAAAATCATAAAATGATACTTAATTTAAATTTCTAATTATGCTTATTACAGTCGTGACCTTTGTATTATATACGTTTCATTATTTTCAATACAAATTTATATTTACATCATCGAGGTTTTTACATAAAATAAATGAAATGTTAATTAAAAAATATTTGATTTTAATCATGTGTTTGCTCGACAGTAATCTATTTATTAGCAAATAATCTATTTGCGCGGGAAAATATATGTATATCTCGTTACAAAAGTAAAAAATTTGCCAATTTTCATTACAAGCTCCTATCTATTGAAAGAAAGTTAGTAAAAATTTTGTCATTGCATTGTATTAAGATATCTGGTAAACGTTTGCCTGTTTCATTTCCTTCCAATCTCAGTGTCAACTTGATATAAATATTGTGGTATTCAACTAAACTGCTTTTATATCCCCTTAATTTCGAACTTTTTTCATTTAATGTTTATTATAAATATTTTATCCCTGCAAGAATTTTTTTGAAATATCACTTTTGTTATATCTCAAATTATTTTCCTCACAAATTTAAACGAATTCGTTTTGACGATATTCTAAATAGAAAATCGCTTTATTCTAAAGCTTTTCAAAATTAAACGATCCTGTCAAGAGAAATTATCAGTAAATAATTTAGTAGTTACAAAACATGCACTAAGTTTGCAGGATTTTGTGCTAGTTGATCCAGATTTTTACCTGAGATTCGAAGAAATCTATTATGAATCATGACCTTGTTTACAAGTGCAGTAACCAGGCTAAATTTTTAAGACATTTCAGATGTTTTGCAAAGTAAATAAAGAGCAAAATATTTCGACAAATACAATGTACTCTAATTGGAACAACGAAAAGGAAAATTGTTTGCTATCAAGTTGTTTCAGTTACTTTTTCGAGCAACATTTAACACATTTCGACATTTGTTTCCATAAAAATTAATATTAATATTGCCTTCTTTTTGCTTATTTTATTCTATTTATTTTACAGTGAAAGTTGCAAACTAAACAAAAATTATTAATTATCTAGTTACAAACTAAACAAAAATATGGTCCATATATGTTTTAACAATTTCACATAAGGAAATAAAAAATTCATACATGGACATATACGTTTTTCCTTAAATCCATATATGGCCCATATATGGCTGTTATATGGCAATAATATTACCATATAATATATGCCTAGAATATTACATCAATTATTGACATATATCAACTATATATTCCATACATAGATTAAGGATAATCATATATGAATTTTTTATTTCCTTTCATGAAATTGTTAAAACATATAAGGATCATATACGGGCCATGAATGTTTCATTTTTACTTGGTTTAACTTATACCATTTTCAAGTCGTATAGCAATAAAATTTTTACATCAACAAAATATAACGAAAAGGCTTAAAGATCTATTACACTGCTACTGTGCATCCAAATCTCCATATATTTGCCTTATCTCTTATTTGTGTATTTACCGAGAAAATTTATTTATCCTCGCTTATTGTATTTGACGGATTACGCGGAAAAAAATATTTATACTCGGAGCGGCGGAAAATTGAAGCCAGGAAAATATTTATATAACGAAATACGAAATAAGCATCGAATTTGCACAGCACTGTTTACAAGAAATAAATATTACTACCGTTCCGTGTACGAGTACCAAATCCCATTGCATGAGATTCGGCAAATTTTGGTCAAAGCTGTGCGACGCGCGGCCATAAATCATCTTTCGTTACAAAATACACTTTCGAGCGTCATACACTTTCACCGTAAAACGTATATACCGCTCAGGTAAAATGGAAAAAGGGTCCCCCGGCTACGTTTTGGGGAAAGGTACTAGTTAAAACGTGAGATAAGTCTATTTGTAAATATAAACATACATCTGATGTTTTCCAACAAAGGCAAAAGGAAGGCATATAATAAGGGTAAATTCTTTTATTTTTGAAGGTATACTCGGTTTCACTCCCGTTTCGAAACAAGTACAACTATTTTGAGTTATACGTAAACGCGCCGAACTCAGATAAGACACGTACATTTGGCCGAGAACAGTGGACGCACTTCTTTTGCGGGGAGAAGAGGGGGGGGGGATGGGGGAATTTAAATGGTTAAAGGAATGCTGGGAATTTCCTGTATTTGCGAATATTATCTACTCCCCCCCTTCGAACTAATGACCTTGACGCAAATAAACAACAACAACAAAAATGGTTACGGTAGCGGGACAATGAAATATTTCCAATTTCCGTGCCGGTGTTATTTCTCTTAATTACTTTCGAAAAGTCCAATATTTGCAACGTTAAAAATGATTATTGCAAGAATGCGACGGTGCAAATTGCAACTACTTTTGAGTAACTCTCTCGCCGATAATCTTCCGGGCAATTAATCACTTCTGGTTTTCCCGTTCATTGTTTCCAAGTGTGACAGATAACTTGCGGAAACAAATATACGACTAAACAGTTTAGAAAGGATTTTATGCCATTTAAATATTGCTGTATATTACTAATCTCCCTTAAATCTTCCTTCTGGATGCCGGCAGGACACAAAAGTCAGACAAACAAATTTTATGTAAATTCGCATTTGTAACGTAATATTTTTATTGGGGGATAAATCAGAGGATTTGACATAATTTATTTTAATTAATTAACATTATTTATGTTAATTAATTAATCTTGTTAAATGAGGTGATTAATTATTTAATGTAATTTGGCAAATTTTCTTAATTTAGAAGATCGTTGAATATTTACAAAATTGAAAATTTCGTTGTAATTTGAGGATATAATGGACAATGTTGCAAAAAGTACAATCTATTCATAAATTTGTAAAGAATAAGTGAAAAATCATAATATTTAACTAAATAACGTTTCTAGAACGTTTTAAGAACCTTGTACGTTTTTAAAACGTTCTTAAAACTTGTTGTTCTGATAGGGCTGATATTTCTACACGGAGAGAAAAGATTAATAAAATTTACTGACATTCTTAGTAAACTGGTTATATATTGGCAAAACTTGAAAAATTACTATCTTAAGTTAGTAAAACATATCAATTTGTTGAAAATGATTCTTAAAAAGCTGACACTTTTTACTAACTTAGGATAGTAATTTTTCAATTCTTGCAAGTATATGACCAGTTTACCAACAATGTCAGTAATTTTTATTAATCTTTTCTCTCCGTGTAATGAAATATTATTAGGGTGCAAGCCACAATAATTACATAAATTAAAAATCTATTCTATTTCTATTACAGATATTTGTGGTAACCGTAATTCTCAATTATAATAATTAATTTATTAATTATGGTAGCAAGTGCAAATGTGTATTTACTACACATTTATTTTTTTATTGGGCAATTTTGTTCATTACAATAACTATATTACCACAATAACCGTTACATTTTAAACAGAATAGCACGTGCTCTGTTACACTAAATGCGTCATATTTTATTTCACTGGTTATAACCGGTGTGTTCAGTTCGTTTTTGCAGGGATTTACATTACTTATTGAGTGTGTTCAACAACTTCTCTACCATTAATAGTTTTGAAACCATGAAAATTAAGAAAGCATAAAAATATCATAGGAAATTATTTTAATCTACATTTTTGTTTCCACCCAACACATGTCCAAGATGGGCTTAAGTAAATGTAACAAAACAATTAAGTAAATGCGATTTAGATTTCATAATTTGAATAACGCTTCGGAAACGTAAAACTCTTTCTCTTGGCATAATTTGTAGCAGATTTGCTTCTGCATTAATCCCTTTTCTCAATTATCTTTTATACCTGCAAAGAAATATAACTAACAGAATATTTCTCATTATTTCCCAATAGGAAATTTCCCGCATGACCAGATCTGGTACAAGACTGTCGCCAACGTTACAATTACTGCCAATTTTGGCACTGATACTGTGCTTAAAATGTTTTACATTTGTTTTTGTTTAGCCGACAATACTGATCCAGAATCGGGCCCTTAGATCGGCTTTGATCATTCCTGATAGGGAAATTAATTGTAATTTTATTGCCCTTGGAATAAACAAAAGCCAAGTATAAAATGATCATAACATTTTTTTGTCCATCCCTACGTAAAAGGCATAAAATATTTTGATAATAAATTACGGAAGACAATTAAATGGTAAAATTAAAGTGACAAAACATCACTTTTCATCCCTTTACGATCTTTTTGAAATGCCCTTCATAATAGAATTACAAAAATATCTTCCAAATTGCCTTAAAATAAAAGTATCTTAATAACGCCAATATTTAATCCTGTACCAAATTCAATTCCCCTTTAAAAAGAAACTGTTCATGCAAATATCTAACCCGTTCTGTGTTGCCAACTCCTTCCTACAGTAAAACTGCATGTAAATTTAAAAAAAAAAGTTCCAGAAAGTTGTAAATGTGAAACAAAAGATGGTAAATGTACATCTTATTTAGTATTGCTTAATGTTAATAACAATTAAAACGCGTAATGGGAAAAATTATAAATTGCAAATCTACAGTTAAAGCTGTAGAGGTTGGCTACACAGAACCCCCAACCAACTAGACCTAGAAATAGAAATAAACCAGCGGCAGTACAAATTGCAAAACTTGTTTCATCCAGCAGTATCCAAGACCCTGGTAGAAATTGAAACCGGGCTGAAATAGGGTCCTGGCCGGGCATCCAAGTCTCACGATCTGGACACCCCAACAAGGTCAATATTCCAAAAAGAAATTTGGCGTGGCCCTGGCGTGGATACCACTATAAGGCATATTTGTAACCTGGCATCCCAATTGGGATGGTTCTATATTAATTTTCGGATCTACCAATAAAAATGTCAATAAAAACCAATGCACCTACCTGGATTGGGCTGGTTCTGGTAGGAGTTCTTCTTCATCCAGCCGAAAGGGCTTCGCGTCTGGGCCTGACGATTGAAAGCGGCGCTCTGTCCGTTGGGGCTGCTGTCCTCCTCGTTGACGAGGACACTCTTTTGCATCGGCATCGCCACGTTGACGGCCATGCTGGTGGATGGCATGGGATTGACCGGCGTGATGGCGCAAGTGGCGATGGACTGCGGGGTGGACGGGGCCCGGGGACTGCTGCCCTCGCTTCCGCAGACGGTCATCGCGGGGCTCGGGTGGCTGTTGAGCATGGGCGAGCCGTTGATACGCTCTTCCCCGCCCCACTCGGGCAGCGGCATCGCGGCGCCGTTCTGCGGTATCATCGTTGGCACCACCGACGCGGCCATCTGCTGGTGGCCGTGGGCATGGTGGTGCGCCGGCGGCGCTGGCTGCTGCACCGCGTTCTGGTACTCGTAACCGTCGTACCAGTGCGCGTTTCCGCTGTGGTGGCACTCGTAGAACGATTCCGGGGACATGTTGGTGTACTGATAGGGCGCCGGTACTCCGAACTGGTTGACGCTGGCCGCCGATGCGACCCCATCGTGGGGCGAGCTCGATTGCGAGCCGGCGTACTGGGGCGAGGGCGTCGGGGGTAGCGCGCCTTTGCTGTAGTTGACCATACTTCCGGTTTTGTCCCTGCTCTCTGGTGGTATACTTTGGACACAATTCGTAGCACAAGGGGCACTGGTTAACTGCATTGACACGACGGCGTTTTTGGTTAAAAATGCAATCTTAAAGTGTTGCACACCGGAAGGGGGGGGGGGGGTTAAGAAACTACTATGCACTGTCGGTGGACCACGACTTTGCCTTGGCAGCTTACTACTGAAGACTGAACTGTCCAGCTGACAAGACCAGGTATCCTTTAGCGCAGCGAGGATTTTCGTACTGAATGCAATTGTATTACAGTTTCAAATTGTAAGCTCAGATGCGAAGAAGTGGGGAAGAGGGCAAACTCCGCCTTCGCTGCGGACCAATTAGGAGCGAGCTTCCGTGACACCCTCCGCTACGGAATGAACGCCTTCGGCTTCCGGCGTCGGAGGGGAGAATTGGCATTCTCAGTGTCTCTCAAATTAGAATATCTTTGCTACGAACGCGATTGTTTAATTGAAATAAAAAAAAGGATTGAAAATTATCGCTTCGACGATGTTGTATGGAGAAAAATGTTTTCTTTGTATTGATCATGCATTCGTTTCATTTTTAGCTGACCAACATTTTTATTGCACACCAAATGTGTTGGTTCAAACGTGTTCTTTTTAATTTAAGTAATTACACATTTTTAAGTAATTAAAACTGTGCGTTATTGAAACCAATTGTGTGGTTCATTTCATTAAACGTTTTTAAACAAAAGATTTTTTCACTGTATTATAAAATCTATCATATTTGCAATACAGTGAGGAAAATGAAATATCATAAATTATTATTTGTTATATCAATGTAATAATGTATTGGAATAAAGAACGTTTTTACTATAAATTATAGTAAAATTTAAATACTATGCAGTAGCTTTTAATAGAAAAATACTAAAAATTCCTTTTATGAGTATTATATTTACTATTATTAATAGGAATATATTTCACTTTTTCGAAATATCTCTAATTGAATGTGAAATGTTTTAAACTTTACTTTTTTCTCGGTGTATTGATTGATTCGAGTAATACTTTTCTTCAATCAATTGCGTTATATAGAATTGCAAACCATTTAAAACAAACGTTTCATTTTGAAACGAATCGTTTGATATTCAGAGAGAAAAATGTTTGGTTGTAATGACCAAATATTTGTTTCATTTTTATTTGATCAAAATTTTTCTCTCAATAACCTAATATGTTAATCTAAAAGCTTCACAAAATATATAAATTGAAAATCAATTCTGTTGTATTACAGTTCATTGTGATAATTGTATATCTCGATTATAATAATTAATTTATCAGTTTACATTAATTAACAGTAACAAGTACAAGTTAAGTCGAATGTGGTTTCACACGTAAAGTTTTATTTATTGCACATTTATTTTTTTATTGGGCAATAATCGTTCATTATAATATTTATATTACCACAATAATTATTACAATTTAAACATCATATATTATTTAATTGGTCATAACCAATATATTTAGTTCGTTTTTACAGGAATTTATTGTTAATTATATATATTTAATTATCTAATCTGTTTCCGTTGTGTGTTAATATCTATATTTAATTACCTGCTTCCGTTAAAAGATTTTCAATTGGATCTTGTTTATTTTGTATTTCCATGGAATAATTTCTGTGTAAACAACAGGTATACCGAAATATGCTGAAACGTATAGAATTTGAAAATAATTTAGAATTTCTTTTGTTGAAGAAAGATTGTAGAAGAGCTACTTAGAGGAAGTAATTTTCAAGAATTTCATATATTGAGAGTGAAAATTATGCTGGGAAGAAAGTTGAGAGAAACATGGTGGGCAATCCCGCAGTAAGCACGATTAAAAATTGTACAATATATTCGGAAATTTGTAAAAATAATGTGAAAAATCATAATATTTATATCCTATATGAATATAGTTTATAATTTTTGATTTTACTTTGTTGGATTTATCCGTCATGCCCTCAAAATACAAAAAAATTAAAGTATAATTTGAAAGAGGTTACAAACAATCATTTTTATTATACTTTATCATAATAATTTGTGCAATTTTTATAACATTTTTTAAAATCTATGTTAAATATGAAAATAATGATGCAATGTATTCCCATTTTAGAATAATTTTTATCCCAACTTTTTCCAGTATATACATAATCTGCAAAGTAATTATTCTTTTTAGTTCTCTATTATTAAAAAAATAAATACATTTACAAATATACAACAATGTTTTTATATATAATTATTATTGTATAATGGTCAATTACAAAAGTAACAAGTGTTTGCCCTCGTAGAAAAGTGTTGAAAAATTTTGATATAAGAATATTAATTACTCTTAAATAGATAGTTTGTTGGTTAGTCTTCATAAAATTGTGTTACATAAATTTGTTTAGGTATGATAATTATAATTTTTACTTACACCAATAATAGCCAATCAGCATTTAATAAAAAAAATCAGTGATCAAATAGCTAATCAAAATTGAATTAGAAATTTAGTAGTTCACTTCATATTTTTTTTCATATAGAAAATTACTAAACAAAATTTCTAAATGGGCTAATTATTAACTTCTTTTTAATTTTTATTAATATAAATTTTAATTCATTTATTCTCGTTATATTTATAAATGCTATACATTTATAAGATTTTGCTTACTGCACCTAAATAGTCAACTTTCAATACAAGAGTGTTCACGTGGTTATCAACTGTTAGGAGTTCTTTATATGTGAAATTCAGGCCCCTAACGAATGATTATTTGTCAGTATATACACTGAAAAAATAAGCTTTACATATTTCGCCATAAATCATAACTAATTTAACAAACCATTTAACTTATGTGTAGAAAATTGTCAAAATAAGCATTTCATTACATAAAAGTACTTTTGGCATATTCATTCTTCAACCACTCTCTTAGTTAATAAAGGATAGATAATTCTATTCATATAAATGCATCTTTTATTAACTGAGTGAATGGTTGAAGAATGAATACGCCATTTTATTCTCCTTAAAAATGAAATGTACTGGTAGCTCTGCGGGTTACCAACATATTTTACTTTGATGGTGAGTAAAATATCGTACTCAACTCGAAAAAAATGGTATCAGATTGGTAGCCCAGTTGAAAAATCCTACGTAGGTTCCTACGTAGGAAAATAGATACCCATGTAGAAAAAGACAATCGGGCCAGGCGTGGCACACGCTTGCTGCCGACGGTCGGCATGAAACGCGAAAAACACGTGGGCCGACGGTCGGCGGACAATCGGCCCGCCGGTGTGCCGGTCGT
>JABFPN010001617.1:0-27596 GCA_022817305.1 Leptoteleia sp. ZL-2020 | reverse complement strand
CTAAGAATCATTTTCAACAAATTGCTATGTTTTACTAACTTAAGATAGTAATTTTTCAAGTTTTGCCAATATATAACCAGTTTACTAAGAATGTCAGTAAATTTTATTAATTTTTTCTCTCCGTGTATATAAAACTGAGCAAATTAAAAACAATTTTTTTTCCATTTTTAAGTTTTTTATTTTATTAACAGTAATTTCAACGCAAAGATAGGAATTTTAAGTTCGAGCACTTTGATATATAATTAATAATTAAATTAAATGCGTATTAATTAAATCATTTCATTATTGTGAGATTAAAATATTACTTCAAAAATAAAAACCCGGATTTTCAGTCCCAACAGTATATTTTTAGCTACGAAAAAAGTTCGTTTAATTAAATAAAAGAAGAGACTTTTCTGAGAAATTCAATTATTTTTATAATTTATACTGCTTTATATCATACGTATTGTAAAATAGTTAACCTGTTAATATTTTGTATGCAATTCTCCCACTTAAATTAAACAAACACATGTGGAATATCTTTTGACCCCATTTTTAATGTCAGTTTGAAATGTCAGTTTGAGTATTATAATCTCGATTGTGGAAATGAAACTCTTCATTTATATAAACAGGTTTTTACATCGAAAGCATTGAAAGTTTCAATAATTTTGTGAATATAAATCCTGAACAGAAGTATTCATTGTAGTTTATTTTTGGAGTAAAAGGTTGCCACGCAAAATAATATATAATGTTTAATTTGCAGAAAGTAAATAATAATTTTCGAGTCAATATTCAAGCTAAATTAATTTCAACTTATTATGATAATTAAAATTAAATTTTACTAACATTTTATGTTTTATACTTTTTATTTGACAGGACACGAATTCTTTAACAATTACTATTACATCGGTACAAATAGCGCATACTTTTGTGATCAGTATTCCGCACAGTCAGAATTTGTATTATAAAAAATAATAACGCGCAATATCCTTTAAACTATTTTCTCAGTAATTGCATACAAAAATACATTATCTTAAATACATTTTATATTATTTTAACCGAAACAGATAAAGATAAGGATAAATTACACTTGCTTTGCACCTACGCAGACGGTTCAAAATTAATAAATCAACAAAAGCGCGATCAAGTACAAAATTATCAACGCGTTAAATTCGCAAAAATCTCGATATCATAAATGCAAATTCCGCACTTGCCGCAATTTAATATCGAACCGTTTTATTGCTTTGGAATCGCGAAAATAATAAAAGTAAAATTTCATTGCGTCATTTTTCGACGCGATAAATAATGCAATTGTTTTATATACGTTATAAATTTATAATTGCAAAATCAATCGAAAAATGGCACGCTAAAATATATACCGCGAACGGCTCGCGATTAGCATTCGATAATTTACGTTATTCATCGTGAAACGTAACAAGTTGGAGCGCACGCGGTAAATTGAGTTTTCAAAATGCGCCAACGGGTGCGGTAAGACTTTTGACTCGTTTTAAATTCCGGGCCAACTTTGTCCGTTAAATAATAAAATATAAAATGTCTCGCAGGGGATTGTTTCGATTGATGAAGACGGTCGGTTCGATTCGCGCTACTAAACTATTAATCGCGACTTTAGGTGGAAGCAGCGCGATGTGCATGTAGAGCGCACATTACGGCCGCGACGCTGCACGTAAAAGGAATTCTTTATTCTTGAATTCGAAGCTAAGCGGGAGACTATTTTATGAGTCGCAATGCAGTTGTAAAAGTGTCAGCGGGACAATTATCTCGTCGAGAGTGTATTGTCGTAAAATGCCAGCGGTAAAAGCAGCGCGGCATAAACTTCAGGGTCGCGGTCATATTGCATTTTCATCCAATTATTTTGCGCGCGGCTAATTCGAATACGTCACTTTGCATATTTCAAATAAGGAGGTGTAAATCGAAATATGAAATGCCGTCGCTGTAAAAAGTTACGCGTTAGGAAATAATTAGTCGTACGGTTGAAAGCAATCGCATAATGATCACGTGCCGCGTTGGCCAATCATTATGCGTTATTTATTAATTTGTTCGGCCGCAAATTAGTAGTCTTGTACCGAATTCGAGAATACGTCAAAGACTTTTTAAAAGCACGATATTACGATATTAGTTGAAATAATGTTATTTTATGCTATTACCGTGAAAAGAATTTTACATAAATGTTTAGTAAGAATCAAACTAAGTTTATAATTTTTTCTTTGTTAAGTAGAAGATACAAGTTGAAAAGACAAATTTTTTTATTACCAGTAAAAAATGCCTATTAATTTTATCCAGATTATTCTAATTTTCAGTTCCATTGAAAATTTTAATGAAAATAATTACGATTATTATAAGAATAAATTTTTTCTATGTCGTATATTTTTATGCGAGGAATATTTATTTTTATGACAATGAGAATTTTCATTGCGAATAGGGTATATAATAGATTATAATAAGACGGAAAAATTATTCATGTACTAAGGAAGATTTAAATACAAATCTTCTTCTACGGTATAGTCGATATTTTTCGTCACAAGGGAGCTAGAAACACAATTTTTGCAACAATCCCTCGGGCGCAAAAAAAACGTTTAAAACTCTGACTGATGAAACAATGTCATTTGTGTAAAAACAAAACTGTATTTTTGGTAATTATGGACCCCATAATTCGAAAAAACGAACTAAAAAAAGTAAGTTGTGACTGAATTAGTTCTCACAACTATAGTTGTTGAACTGTCCAACTATAAATTTATTTAGTCCAACTTATTTGACAATAACTTAAAGTTTTTAGTTGGCCATACTAAGCAAATTTCTCTCAGTGTATGAGTCGTGTATACAGTATGCATATTTAAACTTTATTGCAAGCACCAGTAAGAACTGTCGTTTATATCAATATACATTATTCATAGGTAACCCTTATATAATCCACATACGACGCATAAATTTAATCATAATGACTTATACACCGAGAAAAAATTGAATAAAAATCACTGTACTTTCTATCAACACTGACGTAAGATTATATAATATATGATTATTATTCAAAAAATTCCTAAATATTAATATGCATTTTATCATTATTAACATACCGGGCAATGAGAAATTTAATTAATTTTGCCCCTGTTTAATATTAATTTATTAAAATGCCACATACAAATATTTTATGTCCACGATGATATAATATACAGTAATTTTTGTTCGAGTTCTTTTTTGCATGTAATAAAATTTAATAAAATTTGCACTCTTAAGTAATACAAGATTTATCAGAGATGTGAAAGATGAAAAATCACATTAATTCCGAGAAAAGTAAATATTTTAAAGACGTCAAAGATTGATTATACATCGTGTCATTTTGATGTATTACATACTTGAAATTTCGTTAACTTCGCTTTGTATATTTTTAAATTTTAAAAAAGAGAAACCCTTTTTCCCCCGTTGAAATGAATTGAATCAATCAGCACTATTACATTATAAATTGACTATTACGTAATATTATTGATTGAAATTCCCAAATTAATATTAATTAGCGATAGAAGAGCGTTACGGAAAGCAGCACGAAGGTTTTAAGAAAAATCACGATTGGCGATTGCGTCGACTGACGGCAAGTCTCAGTCGTTGACGGAGCACCCTTTGTCCGTTTATTAAATCAGAGAGATAATTAAAAAAATGCTTGTATATCTGAGCGCAGCGCGGTGAAAGAAAAGAACGGCAGTTTACGAAGTCGAGGAACAATAATATCGCACTGCAGCGAACTTGTTGAATAGCCGTGACTTTTTGGGCAAATCTTATTCATTAAAGTTCCGCCGAATGAGAGCCTTTGAATTGGCGAAATTGAAGTTCCGGCAGCTATTGCGAGGTTGGCAGGTCGACGTATGAAAGTTTCTCAAGTGCAAGTCTATTCTTAACCCGATTTAATAACGCTTCGAGAGTCGGGGCGCGTTGCTTCGTTCTGATATCATATGAAACCTGCACGATTAACGTCCGCTTTCGGCCCCGAATATCGATCGCGAAATCTGCATTGTACTGTTAACGGTCTATTTATATGTCGTGGGATCGATGTCAGATCACGTCACTGAAGCGTACTTCGCCTAGGTCCGCTCGAGGATCGCGATACCATGCTCTTTCACCTTGGACTTGCACTCCAATTCCATTCAAATTTCACTTCGCCTTATCTAACGACGTTCGTCAAAATGGCCAAGTTTACGTCCGTCGTAAAAATCGCGCGCTTCGCAGTTCTCTTTGCCTTTTTGCGTTTGTTCCCGAGCCATGACGTCGTTGATTTGTCAAACGACAAATTTTATTCTCAAATTGCACGTATGCAAGGACAAAAAGTTTAAAGATCAGGAATTTTTCATGTGCACCAGATTGTTGCTATATTTTGTAATAACCTCAAGAATGTGCTATTTATAGTATTCCTTATACCATGATATAGTAAAATTTATAATAGTACATTATGCACTAAAGAACGACAGCGATAATAGATGAGTGTGAAGTTGGCCACGAGAGATAAATGCGTCCTTGGTGCATATACTATTTTTTTGTTCATCATGTACGAAAAGTGATCTTTTTCGTGCTTCTTTTGCGGGCGCAAAGTGACTTTTTGCGCCCTAGGGCGAGGATGCGAGCGCAAAGTGTCAGCAGGCGAACAACAGCGGGCGGACAATTGATCTTTGCTCCTGATTTTTAGAAACGACCGTTCATATCAGCCGCCTTTTATAGTATTTTTTAAATCTTTTAAAAAATCTTTAGTTACCCTATCGGATAACCTAGGTTTTGCACTCAAAAGATCACTTCTCTTACAAGATGAACAAAAAATTATGTTCGTATGTCGGGCGCAAAAATAATTAACACTCGGTTTGTTTCGACTTTCACCTCAGGCATCCGAAAAACCCTCGGCTTTACTCTGATGCCCTCGGTTGCGTCTCAACAAACCTCGTTGCAATTGTTTACTTTGCGCCCTAGATACGAAAATAACTATTTTCCAACGAATGTAAGGAGATTGTCCTGTTTCCGTTCTGTTTAGAAAAGGGAAGTCAGCTGATTTTAGACGCGGAAGGAAGCTAATCGTTTTCCGCCCTAGGGCGGAAACTAACGAATTTCCGTCTTAGAACAGAGATTTTCTGACCTCGTTTATAATCAGCCAGTTTACGTTTTCTAAACGTAACGGAAATAGAGCAGTTTCCGTGCACGTGTTACAAAAAAATAAATTATAAAACAATTTTAAAAAAGAAATAGAATCTTTTACTTCACAGTTGCAAACCACGCGTTTTACCACCACTATATCACCACCACATAAAATTATAGGTCTGTCAAACTTCAGTGAGAATATGAGAGGAACATATTTTTATGTGATGGCATAGAGTGGTGGAAAATGGCGAAGATGTATCTGGGAAATGGTAACACAAAACAAATTTTAATCGAATCAAAATAGAGGTGATGGACGCGGACGATTTGTTTGTAGGGTTGGTTCCCGTTTTCGGCTAGTATAAATATTTTGAGTAGAAAATGCATCGCTTTGCATCGCATCCAATGAAAATTGATGATTTGCTGTTTGCAAGCACGCAACTTTGGTTAAATTTGATGTAATGTTAATGAAAAAAAATTAACGTTAAAAATCACCACTTTCCGCTGTTGCATGCTGTTACGTATCACTGAAATATTAGTTGCTTTGATTTATGTTTTTGTTTACACATATCACGGGGAAATGATTCAATCAAAGTTTGTATAAATAAAATGAATGTTGAAATTTGTGTACTTATGGAGGTTAATATGATAAGAAAGATAGATTTTGCATTTTTTTGCTAATATTAGTTATTAAATAAAAATAATAAAATTTTTAAATAAATGATGATAAAAATTAAACACAGAAGAAATAAATTTTCTTCGTAAATTATTTTTGAACGCGTAATTGAACATATTGTTACGTCCCGGAAGACCGTTAACTGAGGGCAAGATAGAGCTCGCTCGGCGAGTTGCTTTTTGGAGATTGTTGATCAGGGGATGAGGGTGCGAGAAATAAATACAAGCTTTAATTAATTAAATTGACATTATTTATTCAACCCTTGTGAACATTTTTATATACGTTGATTAACATTTAAATTATTATTATCTAGTTGTCAGTTTATAATTAGTCTATTATAATGACATCAGGTGAGCCTTCCCTGTCGCCGTGATTTTGGGCTGAGCTACTCAGGGAATAACGTGGAGATTGGTACCCCGCTGGGCTGCTCGGGGAATAACTCCAATTTCGGGAGTTAGATGGACCCGGAGTTGGGGGTCGAGATTGTGTATTGGCGCGGCGAATATAAAAAGAATAAAGTTCCCGACAATCCTCGGGATTGGCTAATGCCGCGTAGAATTTTGCTAAATCCTCTTCAGGCAATCCGAGAGGGTTTGACCGAGAAGTATTGTACGTATTGTTCACAATATGGGTAACATTGTTAGTTACCGAAGTTTTGTTTTTGAGAGTTATACTTCTAATGTGATAAAACTCTTTTGAAACCTTCTCGACTTCTATTACTAACTCCGCGTGGTCTATCTCCTTGAGTTTTCGAGTGAGATAGCCACCTAACTTCCTAACTGATTTCGCTAGTAGTTTATTGTCGCTCACTAAAAAAAACGTATAAGAAATATATATATATATATGTGTGTGTGTGTGTGTGTGTGTGTCGAGGTAAAGAATATAGGAAAAGGTTGCGATGGAAATATCTTGACTCGTGAGGGTCGATTCTAACCTTTAATTCGAAACACCTGAATATTTCTCTCTATGGGCTACAATCGTGAAGCATATAATGCACTCCAGAATTTGTCCGAAGGGATAATCTACTCGACCCAAAAAATCAGAATGGATTTGATTAGGTCAACCAATCCGGCTGGTGTCACGATATTTCACCCAATTGATTGTGGCCCTCAAAGGTAGAGGAAGAATCGCAGGCTACTCTATCAGATTGGGAGTCGAAATGGTAACTCCAACTCCAATCTTTTAATTCGACTTGTGACACCAAAAGGGAACAGAATTGGAAGGAAATAGGAATATAAAATACAAGTCTTACTTTTATACGATGACGCTTATGTTCGTAGATTTCTGGAACTCAGCTGGCTCCGCTGAACAGATTTAGTTATGCCCTCCAAGCAGGAACTGGACTTCAGGGATTGACCTTGGAGACTGGCTTCTCAGACTGGAATTTCACGGATTTATAACTATGATGGTCGCGAGAACAACTTTTACGACGAATAGACACGTTATGCGTGAACAGATACAGGAAATACAGAAATACGGCTCTGTCCGGAGTTGTCGAAGAACTGATTCGCTTCTTTCTAGGGATTCTATTTATATCTACAAATTTATTGAGTATTAGAACTCTGGTTATATTAACGCATTTCCTGGTTATTACAACCGCTGAAACATTAACTATAGCATGTTTAGTAATAATAACTATGGTTGTTTCTCTCAGTGTAGCAATAGATTTTGCTAAACAGAGTTAATATTGCATTATTCTGTGTGTCCGTGTGGAATAGCTTTAATTTGTTTAATTTGTTTGGTTGTCGCAGGCACAGTGCAATCGACGAGGAATCCCCGAGCTCCGGTTCGTCTAGATTGAATTCGCCGAACCACGGCCCGGAGTGCGCGCCGGCTCTCTCCCTGGAGTCGCCAACTAATGACATCCTCGAGTCGCGGCTCTCGCTCGAGTGTAACTTGGCAAAGTGTCGCGGCAAGCCGAATTTTCCGGGGGATGGCGAGCCTCCGCTAAGCGCTCCGTCGGAGGATGAAACACTCGTTGATCCAAGGTCGTCGCACGTGGTCGACGGTCGCCAGGATAGCGCGCTCTGCGCCGACCTCGAGGACGAGGAGGAGGACTTGGAAGAGCTCGCCGAGCGGCCTTCCTTCCGGCCGTTGAGAGTACAGAGGCCGCGCCGCGAGAGCAGCGGCTACGCCAGCAATCTCGGCACTTTCGACGAAGACAGGCGCAGTTCCGTCGCTGACGTGTGGCCGGACTCGTCAACGGCCGCGTGGCGGGAACGCCGCAGATCCTCCACCAAGCGGCCGAAAACAGCTGCCAACGCAACCGAGGACGCCGATAAGAAGATGCCGACCACCGAGCTGCTCGGTAAGTTCCTCAGCGACATCGACGAAGCAAAAGAAGTTGCTGGCTCCCACGCCCCGACCCTGCACAGGCTCGAGTCCTTCGAGACCGCCACTTTCAAAGAGTCGAATACCAAAGAGGAGGACAAGCCCAGCGGAGACTCCATGGTGAGAAAGCTTTTCTTCTGAAGAATTTTTTTTTTATCTCTATAGATAAAAGGTATCAATTTTTTATAAAAGGTTTACTAGTTTGCCATTATACTTATAGAAAATCGTTATGTGGTAAACCAAATTATTAAAATTTATTAAATCAGTTCGTTAAAAATTGTAATTTTATTAAGTTATATATACAGTTTGACATTCTGTTTGTGAAAACTCTCCATCTAACTGTTTAGCAACAATTAGAATTCAGTTTACTTAAATTTTAAAACTCTAGATTATAATTTTTAATATTCATTTTTCTCCATGTATGTATATTTATTATACACGAATTTAAAAACCCTTGAGCATGTACATTAAAACTATTTGAAACCCGAAGAAGTTTTATTTTATTTTCTTTTTCTTCTTTTTCTATTTTTGTAATTAATTTAATATTTACAAATTGAAATGTTTTATAGAAAATTTGAAAATGATAAATAATTTCTGAAAAATAAAGAAAAATATACCGATATTACTGCAGTAGTAGAATCTCGATAGTTCGAAACATTCTTTACCTTTACTTTTTCGATAGTTTATTCATCGAAAGAACTTACGTTCTTTATAGATCTACAACTTTTTGAAAGAAAAGAGGTAGAAACCAAATCACAAAGATAAGAATCACCGTATAATAGTTCCAACTATTAAAGATCATTTTTATCGTATACTGAATTTGATTAATAAATGAATTTATATTACATCAAATGGTTTAATGTTACTTTTGAAAAAAATATGCTTATCGCTAATTAAATAGACCATTAAAATGAATAAATATGAAAGTAAATTATGAAATTATTTAGTATTCAACATTTAAATTAAATTCATTAC
The DNA here is from genome assembly GCA_022817305.1 of Leptoteleia sp. ZL-2020. Taxonomy (NCBI): domain Eukaryota; kingdom Metazoa; phylum Arthropoda; class Insecta; order Hymenoptera; family Scelionidae; genus Leptoteleia; species Leptoteleia sp. ZL-2020. The sequence continues at coordinate 18,508 of JABFPN010001617.1, read as the reverse complement.
AGTCAGCATTTAATATTACTTTTATCAACATTTAACTTTAGTGATGATATTTATTGAAAGAAAATTACTTTTGTATGGTAAGTCAATTTAAATTATTAAAAAAATAAACATTATTACCTATAGCTATAAATAAGTGAAATATCTTCTTTTTGTTAAATCTGAAATTGAACAAGCAACGCGGCTATATTGATGAAAAGAATGCCAAGTGAAAGTACAAATTTTTAGGTGTATTTCTATATAACGCCGTTTAATATGATGTAACACTCCTGCTATTGATATATCTTAAAATTATTTATGTTTTTAAAAGGCAAAAATAACTGTAGGTTTTAAAATTATGTGAAAATACATTTTGCGTTTTTATAATAAATTTTGTTTTATAATAAAAATGTTTTGTTTTACTTTGACGTAAGTCAAAGTAAAATATATATAATTAATTGATAACTAAATAATGAAATTGACGTATATACATTATTAAAAATTGTATAAATTGTCAAAGAAATATTACAATATAACACTCACATTTTTATTACTAACATTTTTATTGTTGATAAGTAAATTTGTTTTATTAAATTAATTATGTTACAGAAGCAAAAAATTCTTTACGACATGAGTAATCATTTCATGTAATTGTGTTTAATGTGCATTAACTTTTAAGTTATTTTATGTGAAATACAAGAAACTGACATGTCTATATGTATAAAATGTTTCCTCTTACGCCTAAAAAATGTTATAAAATTCACAGTATAAAATGTAAACCGAGAAAAAGGTATTGCATGTTTGGTTGAAAATGTAGTTCCATAAAGATTATTATTTTTAATATCGAATTTTTTTCAATTTTTCTATTGTAATTGCTAAATTTTATTTCAATTTGTTATAAAAGTATATCAAATTGCCATAGGAAAAATAAAAATATTTTATACATTGAAAATGAAATATGGAATATTTTCTTTCTATATATAAAATCATTTTATTTTTAATAAATTCGAACAATTTTTTTTTATTTTTGTATTTTACTACACATTCAATATTTTTGTAATTTACATTAAATAAAATACAATTAAATTTAAAATTAAAACAAATTTAACTTTGGAAATAAAATATTTTCATTCGCATTTAAAAATATTATATTTTTATTTTCTCAAACGTATATTTTTTTCATTTTATATATTTTATTCATTGATCGACTTAAATAAATCAATTCATAAACAGTTTTGATAGCATCATATATTTTATACTAAAAAAGAATGACTTCATTTGATTAGAAAGTAATTTGACGTAAAATATAAGCTAATTTCCTCCCTTATCGACTTGTTGCGATATCCTTTGTTAGTCCTGATAACAATCCATATGTGCTTTACATTACATCAATGTGATGGAAGCAGTCAAAATACATCGTACTTTCAGTAATGTACATATAAAAACTAATCAAAGAAACAATTTACCAGTAAAATTTACTTTCGATGAAAAATACTTTCCTGGTAAAGATATTTATATATATAAATAAATAAATAAATTCATTTGAAAAAACATTATATAACAATATGTAAAAATTAAATTTAATTACGTTGTTATTCAAATAATATCATATAACTGAGACTACAGTGACGCTTCAAAGAAGTTATTACAATAATTTGAAAAGAATGACAAATTTTCAGATGGTTAATCAATATGTGACAGTCGTGAATAAATGTGACATGAATGTTCTTTCAATTGTGAAACATGCATTACAAATATGAATAATGTTAATTGTCGTGTGGAAGTTATTACATTGTCATTTACCAAGAATTGTAAATGATATTAAAACTTAAAATGCACAAAATTATTTATAATTTTTAAATGAATAAAAATTTATATTCCATTATGTATAAATAACAGGTATAAAATATAGGGTTCTTCATCAATTACTACATTATTCATATTTATATTCTACATTCCTACCATTAATATACCATACTATTTCTACATTTATTACTCTATTACTCTAAAAAAATAGTTGCAATATATAAATGACTAGTTGAAAAATCAAAGTTTCGTTATATTAATTATAAATACTAGTTAAAACTACATTTCTCATTCTCAATCAGCTAATTCTTAATTAGTTCTCGATTAGTACTCCAGTTCAATCAACAGAATATGTTATGATTAATCAAATCATCTGGTCAATTTCAATTCCAAATTAGTCAAATCAATACAATTAAATTTAGTACAAATATCCAAGAATTAACCATTTTTACAATCATTTGATTAAAATTGTCTCAAATTTTAAATGAGACTATATTTAAATAACTGACTTCATTATTGTTACTGAAAAAAAGAAGGAAGGAAGGAAAGAAAATTTCAGTAATTATATTTGACAGTAGTAAATTTTACAAAAATTTTTCATACATCTATTTTTTAAATTGGATTGCATATTCACCAATTTTACATTGTTTAAAATTTACTAATTTCTTTCTCTTTATAAACTTAAATATTCATGTTAATTATTTAGTGGTGCTTCATTCTTTTCTACAAATAGGTAGAAATATCATTAACCAAATCTAAATAAATTGAACTACGTGACAATCTCTCGTTGAGTTTGTCCCAAATGATTATAATATTATAAAAGTCATTTATAATTTTCGAAAAAATGAAATTTGCTTTGCAGTACGACCACGTGCAATCATTAAGTTCTTCGATGAAGGACTTAAACCTCGACGCAAAGCTGCATCAGAAACCTCCGACGATAAGCCTTTCGACGGAATCTGGATGTCAAAGTAATCTGCAGAGTGTGGACGAGTCATCGATGTCCGAATCATCGGACAACACGTCGGACAAGTGCACGAGCAGTAGCGATTCGAAAGACACGTCGAAGAGAACGGTGATTTCGGCTTTGCGCGAGGACAGTGGCAGCTCCATTGAGGAGTCGTTTCGTAACGAGACTGACACGTGTAGCAAAATGTTGCCAAAATCGGAAGACGAGGAGACCAGCGTGAACGTCTATGCCCTGGGAAAATTGCAACCGCATACGGTGATAAGGATGAGATCGCCCACCAGAAAGCTGTCCTCTCCGGGCGATGTCGAGTCATCCGTTAGGCCGATTTATTCGTATTGCTCGCCGTATAGCAGTCCCCAGGGTTCGCCAGGTGCTAAGAGAAGAGTCTCCTTAGATTACCGACAAGATGATCTTCAGCTAAACCAATACAAACTCCTCAACACTATTGGCCAGGTAAGCAAATTTTATTACGAAAATCAAAATATCGTTGAAATTTAATATGCTTTATGTTAATAAGACAGTACACTCATTATTTTACAAATTTATCTTGATTACTTTTAAATACGAAACAGTTTTTGAATTCAATACTTAATAATTTTATAATATTAGATTCTCAGAAAATTAATTATGTTAATTAAAGTTTTTAAATATTGTATAGCTATTGGGTATTCATCCAAAGATCGATATCTTAATTAGTATAATTTTATTATTATATAATTTAATAATATCATATTGTTATACAATATAATTATATAACTTAATTAATATAATATAGTGTTATTTCTGACGATAATAATGAATATCATTTGATATTTCGTTGCATCATCAATACGTAATAAATAATTGCTAATTATTTATTTGCAAAATTCATTCGCCTTACACTGAGAGAAATTTTCGGTTATCCTAACTATAAAAACAAAGTTGGTTTTGGCGTCAACTATAGTGCGGTTCATTTCGCGCAAATAAGTATTTCAAGTTGAGTCAACTATAAAGTAGAATTGAGAAAATTAATTAATAATAAAAAATAAATAATAAGGATATAAAACATAACTACAATTAACATTTTTTCAAACGCAAATCTTTTAAGGTATAATTTTAGTAATGTGTACTGTTTTTTGATGCCAAGTCTAGTGCAATTTTCATTATATCAAGTTTATTTTATTGTTTTCGAGATTGTTTTAGAGGTTAGCCTGTAAACTCTGTTCTGATATTGTTGTTGAAACTTTATTTCTATATTTACTCAGCAGAATAAGGCTCGCAAGTTCTGAGCCTGGTGTGGCAACAATTGAGGTACGATAAAATTTGAAAGATAGTTATACTTTGACGTTCTACACTGAGAAAAATTTACTCAGAATATATACGATCATTGCAACCTATTTTTCTCATCAGATGTTTGTAATCTGAATGCTTAAGGCAGTGATTTTAAAAAGTACTATCACTGATAGGACAACTAAAATGAAATTTTAAAAAAACTAAAATGAAATTTTAAACAAATTGCAATCGTTTTAATGTGTTGAATGTTGACAACTTAACCACTTAGCCACGAGTCATTTTTATTTACCTACACCGAGAAAAATAAATAGCATATTTAGCAATAAATCCTGGAATACTGAACCTATACGTTCTTTGTATGTGTATCAATTATAATTTTTGGGAATTTTTTCTATACACATTGTATAGTATTCTATGTGTATAGAACTGTATGCATTACATATACTTAGTTTTTCCATAAATTATTATAGTTACACCTACAGAGTACATATAGGTTCAATACCCCAGAATTTATTGATAAATATACTATTTCATTTTTCTCAGTGTAGCCTTCATCTTTCTCAAGACGAGCCTAGGAACTGCACCATAGCAATCAAATATGTCACTACATTTAACGCAACTGCATTTTTATAGTTGACGCCAAAACCAGCTATAAAATAGAGTTGTGGTGGAAATAGTTCTGATTACTACAATTTACATCTGTTACAACTGTATTCACAGTCAATACAAATAAATATGTCACAATTCTACAAATTTAGTTCTGACAACTTTGTAAATTTCTCTCAGTGTATAAATTTTAAGTATAAAAAAATGCAAGTATATTTGGAGCGAAAAAATTAGTTTCATTCTTGCAACCTTGGACTAATTTATATTTGTTTTTAAAGAATTCCAGTCTTCAGGACAAAGTGTAAAGAAATTTATTATAGTAAAATAGATAATTATTTAAGAATAATGAAGAAATAAAAAAAAAGTTCGTCCAAATTGTTTCATTTGAATAATATGAATTTAACGTTATTTTAATGGTTTTATTGTACTTTTATCATGATTGATTTAATGCATAGTTAAATTTCAATTGATCTCACACAAAATAAAACTTTTAACCCAAGAGTGTGTTCACTTTAAACATACATGAAGACAAATTCAAAGCAGACATTGGAGTATACTCGCGTGCCTTTACTGAATCTTTAAAGATTTGTGCATACAATTTAACGAAAAGCTATGAATCACTTTTCGTATAAAAATAAGGAAAAATGACTGTTGGGTAACGAAGTCCACCCAACTATACTAAGTACAAAATAGAGACTTATAGAAGGTCTTGAAGGAAATTTGTCTCAATCGATAGTAATGTTGTCTACTTTTAAAGTTCGTAATTCAAACTAATTTCCCCAATAATAATACAGTTGTTTCTCACTGCGCAAGAAATTGTATAATTTAAATATAATTTTTTATAATAAATATAAAAAAAAATATATTTTTTTTAAATTTCAAATGACAAATATTTACTATCCAAAATTAAAGTATCTTTGTGTCTTTTACTAAGTGCATTTTTTGTTGTCAACAAAATCTACCCCTTTTTTCCACTATGCTTTCGTCATTTTTATTTTAAATATGAGCTTGGCCAAGAGCATCGATCTCATTATTAGTCGTCCAGTTGCCGAATACTTTTAGACCTCAAAAATAAACACATTCCGGTCATTAATAGCTCTAATTAATTTCAAGGTATAATAATCGCGTGCGCATTCATGAGTTTATTTCTTCGTCGAAAATCACGTACGTGTTCGTATATGGAGTTTAATTCCTGTGCATGTCGATTATAATCATGAAGTCTGTGCCAAAATAGTGATACCGATGAAATGACCTTCTTTTATGGAACTACATCAAATCGTGCACTAAGAGAAATTTAGTAATAGTTGTTACTATTTTTTTATAACAAATCGAGGATATGTGTGTATTTATAGTATTTCTTATAATAGAATATATTACTTAAATAAAAAATAACAGTAGAAAATAATGAATTTATTGAGAATAGAACTCGTTAGTTATAGATTTTAACAAAGACAAATATTTTACCAAGAACTTGGGTAGAGTCGTGGTAAAACGCGTGACTGTTGACTGTGAGGCAATGAGTTCTACACATACAAACTTACTTTTTTAGTTCGTTTTTTCGACAACTCATAAAATATAGTTCAATTAACTAATATTTCTTGTATTCAAATAAATTATTTAGTTGATGTAGAAACAAAACACAATCATTGCGTTCAAGATTGTCGGTATTCAACATTGTCATTTGAAAGTACTGAATGTTTTGGGTTAAATTGTGACAACTAAACATTAAGAACAACTACATTCACAAGGTAATTATTTATAAAGTTTGACATAACTTAAAATTTCGTGTAATAAAAAAAATAATTCAAACAGTATTTACATAATCTGTGATATGATAATAAATGGCAAGTATAATTAAAATAAAATTAATGAACTGAACCCAACTAAATAATTATAAGTAGGTTGAACTATGTTTTCCTCTGACTGCAACTACCATTTTTTTAGTTCAATCAACTGTTGTTCAGAAATTAATATAACTTTTCCACTTAGATACATTAACTAAGCTATACTATACTTATCGAAAATACAAACTAAAGTATTTCTAGTTGGCTGCACTTTATTTTTCTCTGAGTGTATTTCTTAATAACGACATTTTTGTCAAATACTTTTTTAAAATATAATATAACTGGATTATATTATAAATGTACTGGAGAAAAGATTAATAAAATTTACTGACATTCTTAGTAAACTGGTTATATATTGGCAAAACTTGAAAAATTACTATCTTAAGTTAGTAAAACGTTGAAATTTGTTGAAAATGATTCTTAGAAAGCTGACGACACTTTTTACTAACTTAGGATAGTAATTTTTCAATTCTTGCAAGTATATGACCAGTTTACCAACAATGTCAGTTATTTTTATTAATCTTTTCTCTCCGTGTGTACATACATTCTCTAACGTTACTATAAAATATAGTAGCAACTACTAACGGATTTCTCTTGGGGTGTCGTGGTATTGCGGGACCAATCGCTATAATTCGGATCTCTCCAACAAACATAGCGTCACGTTCGTCGAGTTCAAACCGCCGTTCACGTTTAAGGAATCCGGCTTTATTTATTTGATTTATTTTCGGTTCAGTAAATCGCGAAATTTACGAAACGATCGAACGCCGCTCTCACGATATTCGATTTCCACCAAATGGTTCCAAGCTCAATAAGACTACAAACACGACACCCTCAGAACGTATTGTATTATATAACAACGCGCTAAATACGTTTTCACTTTGCAATAGTAAGCGATCTAATTTATTGATAATAAAATTCATAAACAAACCAGATTCGTGTTTTTACTGATTGTCACTGTAGAGCTTTTTTTCCCCTGAGGTTTCTGTAAGGTCATTTTATTTGGATCCATTTTTCACTGTAGTATTGTTTAAATCGATTTACATAAGAATATTACGTAATAAAAATAAATACAAAAATCTTTTTAATACACCAAGACAAATTTACAACGTAAAATTATAGTTTTTTATAACAATAATAATGTAAAATCATTTTGTAAATCATTATTACGTGTCAAGTATCAAAATATTATTAAATGTTCTATAATTTTTACTACACATATATATTAATAAAGTTTTTCGGATCTCTTTTAACTATAAATTTATTCCTGCGTATACGAGGATAATTTTTGTGAATTATAAAGGTGTTTTATAACAATTAATAATTAATGTGTAAAATATGATTAAAAGTGTAATATATTATAATGCATGACATTCCAATAAGTTGTTAATTTTATGTGCAAATTTATTAAAAAATTATTTGAATTAAATTTTATTAAGAAAATTGTTTTAATACTGTTTGAAGAAAAAATAACTTTATCAATTTAGTTCGCGAGAATGAAACTCCACTCAAAATCTAAGAATATTCTTATGAAAATATCCTGCTCTTAAATTATCGAAGAAAAATATTTCATCTCCATTTACAATAGTATTATTATAAGATTCTATTCAGTTTTAATTTGGAATGACGTTTTTTTTTAGAAGTAATGATTTTAAATGGAATATATTAACAAAATTGACAAAATTAAACAAGATCATCAATTCAAACATACTTTCCATTTAAAATTATTTAATACCTTAGATACAATTTAATTTTTAATATCTAACAAATGGACGATATTTATATCGTATAGTGTAAATTTCAATCAGTTATAATCCTCAATATCGTTAAATCAAATTAATGTTAATCTTAAACATTATTGTGAATTAATTGTGAATAATTTAATACGTGCCCAAAAAGTTTTTATTTAAATGCAGTTTTCTTTAATTATAATAATTCAATTGTTACATAAATCTGTCACATTTCTTTCCAAATATTAAATAACCAATAAAAAGTATTAAAAGATTAAAAAGAAATAACAAAAATAAATTTTGTTAATTAATTGATACGATATATGATATGTTGTACATTAACAGGGTTCCTATGGAATTGTGAAGTTGGTATACAACGTTGAGGACGAAACACAATATGCGATGAAAATTCTGAGTAGAAGAAAGTTGATTAAGAAAGCCGGGATTTTCGGCCGGATGGCGCCAGGACGAAAAGGATTAAATCCATTGGAGAAGGTATACAGAGAAATAGCTCTGCTGAAAAAATTAGATCACCCGAACGTGGTTAAATTCATCGAAGTATTGGACGACCCGAAAATAGACGATCTCTATCTAGTCTTCGAATACGTACAAAAGGGAGAGGTTTTACAATTACCAGCCGAAAAACCTCTAGACGAGGAAACCGCTTGGAACTATTTTCGTGACGTTATTAAGGGTGTTGAGTACTGTGAGTATTTCTGTCACTCCCATTTGTGCTATTACATAAAGGCGTTTAATAAAGGACGCGACAATGTACAATTAAGTGCAACCAAAGCCATCAAATTTGTATTCTCCACATTTGCATGGAAAGAGATTCCACTAGTCACAATGAATCTTAAGTTCCATTGACAGTAGTATTAATGAAAATGTGCATCGTTTATATATAATCATGTAACGCTAAAGAGTCGTTAGAATGACATTTTATACCTGTTGAAAATGAATATAGCTCGACGTCAGAAATATGCATTGCAAATGTTGCTACATAGTTTTGCAGAATAATAAGCTGACCTATTTTATATTACTGGAGGAATACGCAGTTTAACAAACTTTATGGCCAGAAACAGAATATTAATTATATTTTGGTTTGTGCTTAATTTAAATATTCATATAAATTAATCTTCTAGAATTTGATAAAACGATGATACTAACTCTTGGCGTTATACAAAATATGTTTGTCACAGTCTTAACTGTTCCTTTGACTATCAATTACAAAACGCGTAAAATATATTTAATATTCAACAATTTAATTAAAAATTCTATTTCAAAAAAAAAAGAAAAAAGAATGCATGTAAATTATATGATTGTCAAGATATTTTAATTAGTTCATTGAATATAAATATACATTTACAGTCAATAGTATTAATTATTTTAATTAGTAATAAATAATGATAATTAAAAAATTAATCATAATAAGGATGTAAAGGTTCAATGTGTATATTCATATTTAATGATAACATTAATGATACGTCGTTATGATAACAAAATGATGGTTGCAGTAACATTATTTTCATTGCATTAACTGTGTAATCTGATTAGAAGTCTTTTTACTTACCTATATAATATATTTGTAATTCGCGCACACTATATTTTTTTGTTCAATATTATTGTAGATTTGTTCGCAGGGTTGGAATATATGTTAATGTTATTTTTTCTTAATTGCTTTATTACAGTGCATTACCAAAGGATAGTTCATCGTGATATAAAACCTAGCAATTTGTTAGTGGATAGCGAAGGCCAAGTGAAGGTGGCAGATCTGGGGGTCAGTGCCGAATTGCCAGCAGACGGAGAATTATTGACAGGATTTGCAGGCACTCCGGCGTTTGCCGCCCCCGAAACCATGAAATCCGCTCAATACTCCGGAACGGTAAGACTCTTTCGCAATCCTTTTTTTTCTTCTGCGTGACATTTTTTCAAATTTAATTTGAGATAATTGAAACGAGTGTTGACCGTGCCGTATGTAAGAAGCAAATTACATTTTAATTATTCAATTTATATTTCAGAAAACTCAATTATAGTACAATAACAATATAATTAACCGGGTTACTCTAATTTTCGAGTTTCACGTACGGCTCTTTGATAAGCTTTAATTGGCTGGAATGACGAGCGACACTTTTCGCGTTTACAGAATACCAACAGCTACAACTCGAGCGATTTCGTAATCTGCTGTTATTGACTCTGAATATCAAGTTAACGGTTTTTTTTTGTTCGTTGCTCGTAAAAAGTGCACGGGGCAATGAAACATTGGGCTCTCTCGTTGAGAATTTAAAAAAATAATGACAAAAAAAGAAAGAATGAAAGAAAATGGAAAGAAATGTGTAACTAAAGGAGACAAAAAAAGTTATAAAAATACAGATTAGAATTATCAAGCGGTCATTCGCAGTTTTCAATCACAATTTAAACGAAAAGGTAAAATAGAGTGTACGTATAACATAACACTTGCGAGCATTGAATTTTATTGTGGTCGTAGATTGTGCGTTTCGTTGTGAGCTTATTAAAGTTGCTTTCTACGAGCGTACCACAATCTAGAATATCGCGGGAGCATCGGTTTACAATTTAGTGAAAATCTAAACCGCTTATGAGTGAAAATGTAACGCGGGAATTATATAAAACGGTCCGATTCTTGTCAATCAACGTCTTTCAATTCTATATGGTTTCCTGCATTAATAATGAAACAACATTTCGACTTGTTTATAAGCAGTTGAAGTTATTTTAACTAGTTGTACATTATTAAGACGTCGCTCAATCGCATAAAATGAATTTATAATACTATTCTATGCATTAAAGATATAAAGTACCTTTTATTTTTTAGTGAAAGGTAATGAGTTCCATTCCGATATTTTTTATAATTTTTTATTTAAAATGTGTTGTATAAATTTTACTATATCATATTATAAGGGATACTATAAATAGTGATCATATAAGACTTCCAGAACTGTAGAATAATGTAAACTATTTGTTTGTTTTTAACAATTTTAAAGTAGCTAAAACAGAACCGATAAAACAAAAGAACATTCACTCTTTGTTATCTACTTAATGTACTTAATATCTACCAACACGATACACCATGTTGATCTTATGTACATTTTCTACATTGTGCTACCTCATTGACTTTAATGCAAAGCATATGCATCTTAATGTTGCCATTATTGTGTTTAACCCGATGTTAAACTAATGCCATTTTTCGATAAATCTTATAGCTACTTTTCACCATGTAACAACTACCAATATATTTCTCACATTATTTGTAAATATAATAATGACCTAATAAATGTATAACGATGCGTGGCTCAATGCAACAATAAAAAATTAACTTACAAAATTTTTTCGTGAATAAGGCTTCAACATAAAAATTTACAGTATATTATTAGTAATTCATTCTATCAATTAATATAACAATGTTGCAACAAACTTATTATATTATTAATTTTATTAATGCTGCAAATATTAAAGAGTGTACTTAATTACCACTAAAATGTGAAGACATATTTAAACAGTTTATACGATGTATTACTGAAGCTCGTTCATTTTTACTCATAAATAAATAAAAGTTTACGACTGAAAGTACTATAACTTTGCAGTTAAAAGCATTTAAATAGCAAAGTTCTGAATCGCCGCTTGTAACGTAACGTGAAATTGTTGATAATATAATAGCTATTGAAAGAAATTTTTTTTGCAAGTTGTTAATCAACATCAATAGTAGTAAAAGTCCTTTTTTTAAGTTGAATTTTAATTTCGATATAATAATGTTATGTTTATTGTACGGTGATTCTTCAAAAGAGTTTACGATTAGTCTAAAAGATAATTCATATTTGTTAAAGATTATTCCTGAATTAGTATCTATTAGATTTAAAATGAAAAATACTGTGTATTAATGTATATTCAAAAAAATTTAAAAGTCTAAAATAACAAATTTAATTAAAGTAATATAACTGATACTGATAAAAGTTGCAAAAAAAATCTTTCTAAAATAATAATTTTTTTTACCAAAAGAGAAAACTTTTCTCTTTCCAAAAAATAAAAATTCTTAATACAATTTTATAATATAGACTATTATTCGCTTAGATGGTTAACACGGTTTCTGATATCTTTTAACATTATTCATTCATTATAGGTTACTTTTCAATACCTTTTACCCTACTTTCTTATCTTTACAGCCAAAGTTAAAGACTTTTAATCTATGGTTTACCGAAAACTCAAACTTGCTCCGAAAAATAGTATTAACATGTGTACCAAACTTTATCTTGAAATGCAGCAAGTTTTGGTAAGCTCTTGTTGTCTGCTTACAGTACCCCTTGTTAGCTAATTGGCCAGTTTAATATAACAATCACTTATTTTCACGAATAGATGAACGTATTTGTGTACATAAATGCCATTGAGGATGAAGTGCAAATTGTTCTATAGAACATCCTTGCTTAGATTGGGTATTGTAAGAAGTATTCATTCTATTCTTGCTTGACTATTAAATTAAAATTAGATGTTTTGATCGATTAGTAAAGTATTTTTGAGAGAAAGTTGTTAGTAGTTTAAAATATAATTTATAATAACTCCGAGATGTGTATTCTCTATCATATGATATAGAATTTTAATTAAGAAAATAGTAGAGAAAAATGTGACTAAGGAATAGACTCGTTACTTGACAGTCAAACTGTAACTTTTGACTAAATAAATTTATAATGGTCAGTATTATACAGATTAGCAATTTTGTAATATCAATGACATTGTACTTTTTAATCTTAGTTTTTTTTAAGTGTACATCTAAAACATTACATGTGACAAGAAAGAATATCGTGAAATACAATAGAGTCCGGTTGAATTTGATCGACAACATTATTCATGTCTCACGAAAAATTGCGTGGTTACATGTATTCTCTTTGCATATAAAATATTTAATTTATAGTAAAACTAAATAAAGGTTACATAGAAGTGGAACACAAAAGTAAATTTTTTCTGCTTAAACAAAGTAAAATATTGATAATATTGATTTAAACATGAAACCCTTAGCAGGAATTGAAATTTGACGGAAGTATGGCCCTGATTTGGAATCCATGTCACCATACCGGTCAGGTTTCTCGGTCGAACACTATGTATATATAGTAGAACAGTGCATTGGCCCGATTCAAGCATGATTAGTCACGCTTGACCAGGAATCTATAAAATAGTTATTAAAAAAATTATTCAATGGAAAATGAATTTCATTCCCCAGTTTCTAACATAATTCTTTTGCATTAAATTATGCCATCATTGCGTAATTGAAATTACTCATTTTTTATATATATTTTTCCTACTCAAATTTTAATGTTCGATTGTACCTCGATTGTGTTCAAAACCAGTTTTAGCCATATAAAGATAGATGTATATTTTTTTATTAATGTGGTTTGGATTATATAGTTATAAATGTATAATAGATTAATTATATAAATAAGTTTATAAAATTTACATTGATATATTTAAATAATATATCAAATTGATAAAGTGTTAAAATTGACATATTAATCAATTATTACACATCAGACGGGGAAGAGGACTGATATTAATTTACTAAAAATATGGTAAATTATTTACACTAACATAATATTTATAATATAACATTTTGTTAAGAATTTAAAAAAGTGAAAGAAGTTGAAAAATATATGTTTCGGAAGTTCTACCGTCTCATTGTTAGAAGAAATTCCTGTTAGAAATATTTTAAGTAGAAAATCCTCTGATGTCAAATTGAGACCTTCGAACTTTAAATTATCGTTTTTGAGTGTGCAATGTATAAAATATAAAGTTACATATAAACTTTCAAATATATTGAGTTATGCTCGAAAACTTTTACAACAGTCTCAAGCAAATTTTCTTCATAGATAAAATAATTATAAACTATTTTGATATTACTTCAGTGATTATCGATTATCTATAGTTTATTTATTAAATAATTCTTATAATTATTGTTTAAAAATTGTTAAATACCATTACCAGAAAAATTATATAAATAACAGACTTAAACAGACATATTGTATTCAGGTTATTTCTATAAGAGGAATTTATTCTTTTATAAATTATTTTATAAGAGGAACCATTTTCTGCCAAGGAAAAAATGGCCTGCCTCAACATTTATTTATAATTTATAATTATTTTTAATATTTAACTTTTAATTAAACCAGTCTAAATATTTTTCTTTTCTATATAATTTTCCTTAAACAATCAAATAATTATTGAAACAAGGTTGACAGTGTGTTACTTTTGCATGTGCGCAATTTATATGAAATACACAGAATTGATTATTTCAGTTATATTTATATCTCGGAGAAGTAATAAATCACATACCAAATTCATTCGTTAATATAATCTACAATAAGAAAAATGTTAATCCAATAATTGATAATATAATTGTGTACAGAATTCCTCGAATAATTTATTCCTTTGATGAATTATCCACCCCCCACGTGTATTCCTTAATTATGCCATAGTTTTAAACACGTTCATCACAATGTATTTTCATCATCGCGGATTACAGGATTAAGTTTAAGCCGATCGTGTTTCTATCGTATCCTTAATTTCATTTCCACTCGAGTAGTGGATCATGCTTAACATACGCCCTCGCCTTGTATTTCGCAGCAGTGGAAATCGTAATAAAATTAAAACTGACACGAATATTTGTTAACACGCCAAAGATGGTTTACTATTGGATATATTTGAAAACGAAATGTTTCTCAAGAGAGTCATCAATTTTCATTTGACAAGACAGCGATGAAATATATGCTTTAAAAAAAATTCGATAAACATTGTTATTTATAGCGTTTCATATCATTTTTCAATATCAATATCAGTAATCATTTTCAGTTACTATCAATAACAGACGTTATCAATAACATAAAATTCAAAAAGTATTTTAATACAAATGTCGTAAACATATATTCAATAAAATAACATTTTATTTCTGTTTATTATACATGTGATTGTGAAATTTAATACCATATATGAAACTGATATTTAAATTTAATAGAAACCCGTAAGTTAACATGAAAAATATTCTTATCAAACACACTTGGATGGAAAAGCCTTTTAAAATGATCTTCTAGGTTTCTTTTTTCTTTCAATTTTCACAATATTTAGGTTCTTTGAATATTTGGTACGCATTATTGAGCAATTGAAATACTTAATTTTTTTTTTTTTTTTCTTTTGAATCCTATCGAATTTTTATAAGGAATTCATTTATACTTATATTAATATGTATGAAGAATTTATCTAAAATTTTATATGAATTTCTCATCGCGACTAATTCGCGCCCCAATCTCGCGTAAAGCCTTTTCTAAACCCGCATAAATTTCTCATGGCTGACTTTTTATGTCATCTTAAGTTACCATCAACAATCGAACAAAATTAATCAGATTATATTTACCGAAGAAATCGTGTGGGTATTAATAGATTACCGCGCAATTTTGCTAACGATCCTTCATCGCTTTGAGAAGCAGTTATAAATGATATGATATTTAATGATACCATAACGTGATATTTTAATAAAAATGTATTTCCTTCTAAATGTTCCAGAAAATACTCTGGATACTTTCCATTCAATTTTCTTATTATATTTATGAGTCAAAGTAGGTGAAATACGAGAGCAAGATCGATATTGTCAGAATTTTCACTGTTTTAAAGGGAAGTTAGAAATCTTAAACGTTTTGTTTATAAACTGTAATAGATATAATGATTTATATAAAAAATAAAATTTTTCATAAATTTAAAAACAACGAAATATACAAACTTCACAATAAGGATTCAAGTGCAGTCTATGAAATTAAAAAAATGAATATTGAAATCATTATAATTCTAAATTGAACAAATATTACATCCCTTTGATTTGATCATTTCTTTACAATTCATATTTATAAATAACAGTTTTGTTAATTTTTTATCGTTATATAATCAATAATTTATCTTTGGTGTTCTAATTTAATTGAAATTAAAAATTAAATTCGAAATGTAAAAAAATGATTATTCCTTTTTAATTTTGTTTCAGCCATGCGATATATGGTCAATGGGCGCGACCTTGTACTCTTTAGTGTTTGGAAAAGTTCCTTGGGATGGATTTGGAAGAATCGAAGTTCAAAAAGCAGTGTGCTCGGAACCTCTCAGATTTCCAGATAAGCCGGCAATTTCGAATGAATTGCGCGATCTAATATTACGAATGTTAGAGAAGAACCCGGCGGTTAGAATAACCCTTCCGGAGATCAAACATCATCGTTGGGTAACAAAGCATGGCACGTATACACTGCCCAGTGAAAAAGATAACTGTCCAATTGTTACTGTGACGAAGGAGGATGTGGAACGAGTTGCTACTAAGCTTACATTGTTGTCACTGATTCTTGTTAAAACCATGATCAGGCAGCACAGTTTTCAGGTATGCATAATAAAATGTTAAAAATTGTTTTGATTTGAAATTAAGAATACACTGAGCAAAATATGATACGATTTGTGTTAGTAAAGCGAATGCATAAGGCATTGCTCGTATTTTGTTTTAACATTGTGAGGCCTTTTTACCAACAGTGATAGGACTTTTTGCGTTGACGATTATAATCATTGAAAACAGTGGAAAGAGATTCTCTGATGTACAATTAAACTTTAAATACCTAAAGAAGGCCTAGGTAAATAAAAATGACTCATGGCGTCGTGGTTAAGTTGTCAACATTCGAATAACACATTAGAACGATTGCAATTTGAGTTCATTCCTCGCCGTTGGAAAAAAAACTTTCTATGTATAAATAATACGGATATAATTTTTAAATTTCATTTTAGTTATCCTATCAGCATTCAGATTACAAATATCTGATAAGAAAAATAGGTTACAATAATCGAATATATTTCTGAGTATATTTCTCTCAGTGTAATTTATAGTCGATCAGAACTTATGGCCAGTCTAATAAAATAAATTGAAAATATGGTCATGATTGAATTATTATTACCTTTTATGACTAAAATCAAGATATTTGTAAAAAAAAATCTAATATATATTACACATGAAATATAAATATCAAAATGAAATATACAGTATTAAGAGCATACAAAGTTACGTTTTAACATTTATGTTTCAATTCAGATTCATTGAATGAAAATTAAATTATAAAATGATTTAATATAAAAAGCATAAAATTTCAATTTCAACTGAATACAAGCTTAACGGTAATTAGATTTTGCGATTTGTTATTGATTTTAAAATTTATCAACTTTTTGCCATTCACTTGAATAATTTTTACTCGAGTTTTCCCCCCACGAGTACATAGTGGTTGATTTAAATATTCATCGCTCAAATACTAAGGTAGTTTCCAGCTTGAATAAGTTTTGTTCATTAATTCCAATCAACTTCGTAAGAGCTTTAATACGAGATAACTGTACATCTGAAGTAAACGTTAACAATTTTGAAATAAATCGAGAATTACGTACGTGTCAGTTTAAATAATTTGGCGCCGAGTTAGTTCACATTTATTATGCAGCATATGGTCAATATCAGTCGAGTTCAAGGGAGGTCGACGACATGGCAAATGCGACACTTTATAGACGTGTGCCTACTTAATTCTCGCAAATATATGACACATATAGGTATACCGTGTACATTAACGGTCCAATAAATTGTCTACACTGAGAGAAAAAATAGTCGTGGCAACTAGCAAGGTTAGTCAATTTGCAATCCAACTGTTCTTTAATGTAGTGATGACTAGTTTTCCGGTATTTGCAACTAGTTTTTACGGTTAATACAACTATTTTCTAATGAACAGTTTGGTGTTAGTTGCAGCAACTATCATGTTTTCTCTCAGTGTATCTGATACTTAAACGTACCACACTGTAGATGCTATCAAAAGAATTTCAGGAATATTGTCACCTTTTTATTCGCGCCGACCTTTCCCTTCGTAGTTCCATAATCGATTCGTTGATTATGAATCATTTGAAATTTAAATTTGTCACTGCATAGATAAAAAAAAGTAGTTGATTTTATTACAAGTTATAAATGTTTTGATTTTAAAAACGAATTACCAAGTTGTTGATGCAGAATTAATTGAATTTGGAGCAGCAAAAAGTTTAAAGTGGATTTTTGCTATATTATATATTATAATATATATCTTTTAAAATTATCATATAATCATTTTATTTGGGGTCGTAGTCAAAGTAGTATGTTAAAATAAATGGTAATTGTGTACTTATCTACCCCCCCCCCCAACATAGACTTTTTACACACGAAATCTGTGTGTTTTTTTGCGCTGATCACGGGAAAAATAAAATAAAAGGTCGCTCTTTTGCCGTTCAAAAGTTAT
>JABFPN010001616.1:0-27600 GCA_022817305.1 Leptoteleia sp. ZL-2020 | reverse complement strand
TAGCCTAATGGTCAAGGTGTTAGGACACTTCAATAGGTGCGGGGTTCGATTCTCAATAACGGCGAATTTTTCTAAGCAAAATTTATTAGGCGAATAAAAATAGACACGTTCTGTGAATTCCAATTATGAAAATATAAAAAAAATTCTCAGTTTACCAACAATGTCAGTAATTTTTATTAATCTTTCCTCTCTGTCTGGATAACAAATAAGGTCCCTCTTGGGCCCCGATTTGGTTCCAATTTGGATCCTCATTGGGCCCTCATACATACCAAGCGTTACGAACTGGTACGGCGCCCTATTTGGAAACCAAATCGGTGCCCGATTTGGAAACGTGGAAAACGAATCAGGGCCACATCTAGTTCCATGCTGAATTTCTACTTGGGTATTAATATCTAGGAGGTATTCCATACGAAGCGCGCGATTATGGAACACCGCTGTAAACAATAAAGCGGCGACATTGTTCGACGTTGATTAATGACGTGACAAAGGACACGAGATTGACAATCCGCGGAGTGTATTGCGTGTCGTTGGTGCGCGCGTACTCCAACGCGAGCGTGACATCGCCCTCGGCCGACCCTTCGGCTCGATAAAGCGCCATTTATCGCGCGCGAAGCGCAACGACACCGCCGATACGCTGCCAATGCCAATAACTGTTGTCCGCGCGCACGCACCGTGCCCAGAAATGCGCTGGCGATGGATCGCGCGCTTCCGCGCCCGTCACCAACGGCTGCGCAGCTATCATCATCGCTCTTTCGCAAGGTACACCGCAACGGTTTCTCAATGGGAATAATGAATCGATGGGGAACGCTCGACGGTTTGTATCGAGGAAAAGTCAAATGGTTAATCGACTTTCTCCGCGTTTATTTTTTAAATCTCGTTGGAGCGCTTTTTACGCGACCTATATTATCTTCCAATTTCTATTCCTTGGCATCCGCTTTTATGCGATTACCGTGCATCGCCGGCAAGTCATTTAACTAGATTTCCTCGGCGGCAAAAAAGTACTGAAACACTTGTACCCGGGCACTCTTCCTTTTACCCTTCATTATTAATATATTTTAAAGCGTTGCGTTAATAATAAAGTATATAATAATACATAGAGATTAAAGATTAAACAAATTGTAAACTGATTATGTACTTGAAGAAAATTGGAAAAATTAATATCTTAAGTTAGCAAAACGTGACAATTTCTCAACAATTATTGTTTGAAGCAGTGGCCAATTATTGTTTGAAACAGTGGAATACTGTCCGACAACAGTTTCCAGCATGCTGATAATTTCCCTATTGACAGGGTAAATATAAATTGTTCAATTTGTGTCATTCAAAACGATTAATTGTGAAAATTAATTGTTTCAGTATACATGTATACATAGAATAGAAATAATAAATAATAAAAGAAATTATATCTCAATGGAAGGGAAACAATGCTAATGTTTTAAAAACATTTATTGATAAATATATAACGTATATTATTCCGGTTATATATGTTTAATTCCAATTCAATTCGGTGACGTGCGATTAAAACAAGTTAATTATCTGTCGGAGATTTATTACATTAATTGGCATTTAATTTATATGCCAATTAAGTATCATAAACGGTACACATGTTTGTTACTTCAACGTCAAGCAACGTCAAACTTCAACGATCGACATATAGCAGCTTTTGCTCGGCTTATTAACATTACATTACATAACGATAAAAATAAATATCATCATAAAAATGCACGTATCATTGCAGTTTCTTATATACTCCAATTAAATAATTACAGAAAATACTTCCATGGGGTCACAAAATGAGCAACCTTACTATGTCCTCAATTAAGTATTAAATCATAACTAACGAACAATATATCAATATTACATATAGCTCTTTAACATTCAAGTTTCGAACGACGTCCTGAAATGAATGATTAATACAAGTTTTTAATCAACAAAAAATATTTTGTGATTATATTTATTTCAATGTCACTGTCCGCGTGCGAAATATAAATTTGATCGACCATTGAATGGGACCACCTCGAACATTGTTCTTTGAACAATTTATCTAATCAAATACAATCATCAATATAATCGTCGATAGTATAGTGAATTGAAATCATAAGTTCACTGTTAAAAAAAAGTTATATTAAAAATTACTATACCTTATGATATTGAAAGGATATTCTTATAGATACCAATGTAATAATATTTAACGTTTGATATAGTAAACATTTTTTATGTTATTATATATTTAAATTTTATGTCAATCTTTTCTTTTTCAGAAATAGAAATAATTCCTTTAAAAAAACAATAATTTTTATTGAAAAAATTTTTCAATGCTTAATCGTAATAAATATTAAATTTAAATACTATATCGAATATAAATTTTTAATTTAATAGTATGGTAAATTAGCAGATATCATAGATATCTTTCTAATGTCAGAAGGTATAGTAATTTTAAATATAACTTTTTTCTCAATGTTGAAAGGTGAGGTGTACCGTGGACGAGCTTTTCTACACATACTCTGTTCCTTTTCAATTCACACGGTTCTTCGTTGGGCGCTGAGAAAAACCGCAACATCTAAGAGCGCCACCTTCGATCCGATAATAAGATTACTCAAGGCAGAAATGTTTATTTGTTAATTGATCTTGGAAATACTGCGCTCTCAACAAAAGCCTTTCAATTTCCGCGAATCACGATTGTACAAACAAATGGCTGAAGTGAATAACGAGAACTGATTTTAAGGATCGTGAATGATGCTCGGGACGATGATGAAAGTCGACGCACGTCATCGTAAAAGTGACTTCACCCTTGCGAAATAATATTTTTCTTGGCTGAGGTTCGGGTCACGATATTTATCCCTTTGAGGCACGTATCGATTGTTCGATTTAGTGAGCTGTAAGAGACATGCATGCTTCTGGCGGGGAAAGGTTGTTGAAATTAATATTAACACTCCGATTATCGACCCAACGACGTTGCCCGTGTACACGCCAGGCAGATTCCCCCCAGATGCACACGAAAAAACATAAAGAGCGAAAGAAAAAAAAAAAAAAAGGAAAAAGAAGGAAAAGAAGGGTAAAAAGTAAAACCTCGAGAGACCTGAAGTTGCCTTTCACTACAGATCCGTGAATATTCGTCTATTTCCAACTACGAGTGCTCTAATTTTATAATCCGATATGTTGCATAACTCGCGTTGAATGAAAAAGGAATAGAGAACTACTTTTGAATTCAGCCTTTTTGTGCCGGCCATGCGTGAAATTATCAAAGATTTATTATTCGAACTCAAATCACTCCTTGTTTGCCCAGATGTAAGAACCTTGCATCGTGCAACTTATGATTTGAATCATGGAATGAAGTGTGTCCATTACGACTGGACGAGGATAAAAATCATTGACAACATTGCATGACGTGTAATTTCATTTTTCATGCAATTATTCGAGTTCCAAATAAAGCATTGCTAAGCACAACACGCCTTCGTGGTTTGATGTTGCGTTTTTAATTTTATTCAGCGAGAATAAGTGTTTTATAAATAATGATGCACACTTGAGAAAAGTGTAATAGTACAATTTAATGTGTTTTATATTAATTTAAGGATATGTTCGAAAAGTGAAGAATTTTACCACATAAAATAGTAAAAATGACAATTGTAAGGGTATGTTTATAATAATAATATAAATTACACATTTATAACCTATATCTGTATAGTAAAAAATATTAAAGTAAAATAATTCCACAATTGAAGTTATATCGCCCATAATTATAACTGTTAACATGTTGGACAGAAAAATACGCGCCAGTTAAAATAACCAAACTGAATTTAACTTTTTTCCTAGTAATAATAACTGAAATTGAGGTTATAATAATCAGTATTATAAGCAATCTATATTTACTTTCAGACAACTAATAATTTTATAGTTATCACGACAACTTAACTATGCAGACTGGTTGCGTATCAGTCCTGATAAAAGGTTTATCAAAACTTCATTGTTAAGCGCGATATTTTATTTGTATTTCTTTCATACATGCTAAATAATTATTTCATAAATAATAGAGAAAAATATTTTAAACATTAATTTACTCTGTTCCGCAAAGAAATTTTACTTAAATCTAATTTAAAACTTCAAGAATGTACGCGAACACGAAAAATTGCAATTAACTATTTATAAAATGGAAAATGATGATAAAAATATTTGGATACATAATATTAAAGTTTATTATTACGTTGTTAATGTAATGCAAAATCGAAAATTGATGTTAGTGATTGAACACTGAAAACGTAGGAAATATAAGTGTGAATAATTGTTCACGTAATTGAATTATTAAATTGTTATTTAATGAATTAACAAAGTAACAGCGTTGAAAGTAACACATTAACACTTACACTGAGAAAAAAAACAATATTAACCATATATATAGTTAATTTTCGTAAAGACTATAAAATTTTTGTCTTAGTCACCAAATTTTCAGTTAATATAACCATAATATGGTAACCTACCCCGGGGGATAAAAAAATAATTTTATTTATTATTTAAAAGAGAAATAAAACCAAACACCCACGGCGATTACGTAATAATTAGAAGCCAAGTACAGCAATTTGCATTGCGCATAAGAAACGAGCATCCAAACGATGTTCCCTTGACAAGAAGTCAAAATGAGCTTACAGATTTCCAAGCGGCAAATTCCTAAGCTCCTCTTTTAATTATTACTTCACTCGTGCACGCACTTTGAATCCACTAAATAGTCCATTGAAGTACACCACATGATTTAAACCCGCATAATTACCCCCCCCCCCTCCCCCATTACCTTCCTCCTGGTGTGATAAAATTCACAACTTCAACCTCAAATACTTAACTGAAATTGACGATTCACGAAAAATGTTGGAGGCCTCGCAATTAGCGATTGGACTCGCGCTTCCCGCGAGAACATCACGGCGGATTTTCAAATCCTAATAACGTGTAATTTTCGTGCCTTTTGCACTTTGCGAAGGGAAAATGGCAAAAAAAGAAAGAAAGAAAAAAAGGCGGCGAACAATCCGGATGCGGGGCCCCAGCGCATAATGCTCGGTCCCGTTTGGGTAGTTAAATCGCGCAGTAAAACCGTGGACGAGTAGTTAAAAGGTGTGTGTTGTTTTGTTGGACAGGAGCACGTGAACCTGGTGGGCCGCGATGCCGAAAATGGGCCGGTGCTGGTGTCGGTGAAGGCGGAAACCGTGGCTGGACAGGAGCACTGGCGAGTGCTGTTGCGGCTGCGCGCAGGTTCGACGCACGAGCTGGTCCCAGCGTCGGCGCTCGGACCCAATCCATCCCCGGCCAAAATGGTCAAGGTACGTACACGCAGGCCTTTATTATATTTCCCTTTTACGAGCCCAACGCGCGCACCTCGAGCGTGCACTTTTTATTCCAGCCGCGTTTTATGCTAATTTTATAATCGCCTAAATAACAATGACGGGTTACCACAAATTCGCGCAACTCGCCAGTTTATGGATCATAATTTCATGATTAGTCGCGTTCGATACGAACATAAAGCGGGATATCGCTTTTTCATCGATGAACCTTTAACATTGTTCGCTCTTTTAATGAACAATTGAGACGTTGGTTGATGCCAATAACTTACGCTCCAAACGACTTTCGGTCGCGCTTCTTTTTCCTTTTAAATTTAAATGCTTCTTATAAAGTACCAACTAACGCACAGCTGTACGAAACGTATGCAAAATTTTTGCGCGCATACTTCACTGATTATCTCCTTAAAGTCCGCATGGGAAACATTTAAGATGAAGGTATGTAATTTATCGGATACAATTTGTTGCAAAGACCCCCACCACTGCTGGACATTTAATGTAATGTTTGAATGCCGTGTGTAGCAGCAATTTATGGTAGTAGATTTTTTTCTAAATTATTTATTAAGTATTAAGAGTTATTGTCAAGATTTAGTGGTGCAATGTTAAAAGGATCGGTCCAGGCCTGGAAGAACCATTTAAATTTAAGAGTATTTTCTTTTTGATGACGCGAAAATTTTGTTTTAAAGTTTAGGATTATCCAATTGAAAGTTTTTCATGCTTACTGACATTTGTCAGTTTTTCAAACATTATTAGCTTAGACTTTGTACTTCAATGAAATTCTGTTATAATTAAAATTTTACTTTTAGGCAAAGAAAATGAACGTGTACATTATATTATTAACCTTTATAAAGTTGATGTTACAATATTAACTTTATAAAGTGAATATGAATATAAATATTAAATAGATAAGATTATTAGTTTTAAAAATGGAAAAAAATGTATTATTAACTTTTATGCCTTAAAATATGTTTTGAGAAAAGTAGTTTAAAAAGCAGAATTAAGAAATATAACGTATTTGAATTTTACATTTTGCTGTGTTATATTTATAACTTTGAGTAACCCAAATCTGTCAAAAACAGTTTATGAATAAATATTCAAAAGCAACACATGAATATATATGTCTTTTTACATATTGCTTAATTATTAATATGGAACATTAGCTACCAATAATGTAGTGGAGATTACCTTGAAGATGATTTATATTCACTGATTTACTAATTTATATTATTTTAATTAAGGGAACAAGAAATGAGTCAGTAAAGTAATTTACTCTGTACTTATAAGTTCATTTTTATATTCACGTAAAATAATTATTACAGATTAAAATTTCTTTTGTAGCTCAATTCGTGCCAAATCAAAAACTATAAAGTTAATGCTTTAATATTATGCAAATTTTTTTTTTCTATTTTACTAAAGCATTTTCATTTGATTCTAATTATGATAGCTTGATGAAACAAACATTTTAAGTTATCGCCAGTTTAAATTTAGATGAAAGTGATGATGCATTAATGTGTATACCGATGCGAATAAAATTTTGACTCTTCATTTTCATATACAATCCTGTTTAAATTTGAGCATCCTCTTAAGCTTAATAACCCATGGACGTATTTTATGTGCGACCAGAAATAATTAAATATAGATCTCACACGTTATAAATATACTCAGTATAAATTACACTCACATCATAACACCCGATATTGAATCGCTTAGAAGATTAAACATAGCCATTTTTCACGATAAACAATTGAACTTATACAAGTTTCATTTTTGCTTATATATTCTCACTTACTATACATTCTTATACTAATGTTTATATATTCTTAATGTGTAAACATTTTTATTTGTAAATTTACTAAAAATAAGCGATAAGAAATAGAAAAATATTTCTACAAATGATAATAAAAGTAAATGTAAACTAAATAAATTATAATATTAAAAGCATTTAGATTTATTAGTGCGCGTAGTAAATATTTTATGTTTTAAATTACATTCTGAATTTGTTAGAGAATATTGACTTCATTATTTATTAGTTGGAATTACAAAAAATGTAAAACTAATATTTACTATTGTTGTGCAAATTAAAAAAAAAATCAATAACAAACTTTTAAATCTTGTTATAGCGTTAGCTCTTTGTAAGTCATAAAATGCAGATTTAATCTCTTTGCAACTTTTAAAAGAACGTAATTGCGCTTTAATAGCTTAAAATATTTTTAATCTGATTATTTAATACCCTTATTATTAAACATAACTGCACCGAAGAAAAGAATATCACTTCAGGGCACAATTTTAACATTAAAACAAGCTTTGCAAACTTATTCTCGATCAAAATAACATTTATATTAAAGCCTGTATAGACCAAGAGATGTATGTCCAATTCAGTATGAAAATTAGCATAGATATTGGCAAATATTTATTCAAGTATATCATTATAATTCAAAAAATAATACCGTTAAAGTTTTACACTCCTCGTAAAATGAAATGGTAATTATAAAATAAAACCTAAAAATTAAAATTAAAATTATAATTTAATATTTTGCTTCGTATTTTCCACGGTATATAAATCAGTTAGTAATATAGGCAACAGGCAATATCTAATTATATTCGTTAGTAATATAGGTATATGAATACATTTTTCAAGTGATACAGTTACTTTTGTTCAATTAAAATTAATTTTTTTAAATCTTTTATCTTTATTAAAAAAAAAAAAACACAAAATTTTTTATATTTTGTATTAACTCATTTCTTAAAATATCCAGTTTTAAAGTCAACATGCCTTCAAGACATTTCAATAAAAAAAAAAAAAAAGAAAAAGAAAATAATAATAACAAAAGAAAGAAAATAGAAACATTTCTACTTTAATAATTGAAAGATAAGTAGAAAAGCAGTCGTAATTATAATCCAATGTCATAGCATTGCAGTCATGTTCAATTTGCTATTGCGATGCGTGTCTTTGTTGTCGCGGCGGGACGCGCCTTGTCTGCTCTTGGTATAAGACTTTGCTCAGTCTTTGAAGCGAAGGACGGAATCTTGGACGCTTCGCTGCACCGCGTTTCCGTTCCACGGCTCTCACAGTTGAGAAGCCAGGAACTCTGGAATTTTTCAGCAAATATCACTTATTTCCTGCCACTTTACTGGCGGCAATATACAATCAAGCACTCGCCCTTTATTGCCGGGTTGTACAGCACTCAATTCTTGAACCGAATTTGTACTCGATTGCAGCGCGATTGATAAAGGAGAGATAAAAGCAAAGTAGAAATTCAAATTTGCAGCAAATTATCGCTGACTAGAGCGTGCGATTGTTTCAGGCCATAAATGAGAACTTGAGCGTGTCCACTTTGTCGCCGGCCGTGTGTTCCGGAGCCGGTACTCTGATAGCTCGGTACGACGAACACGCCCTAGTATCCAGGTTCAAGTTCGGCGTCTTACATCAAAGGGCTGGCCAAGTTACGGAGGAGCAACTGTTTGGTAATCGTCAGCTTACGCCCGGATTTCAAGAATTCCTTGATCTCCTCGGACAGAAAATCGACCTTAAGGATCACAAAGGGTAATTTGCCTTACAATTCTACATTTAATAAATTGTCTTTAATTAATCTTTAGAAATCAATGATGATAATGTCACACGTTACATTTTTGGAAACAAAATTTAATATTACATTTAGAAAAATTATATAATAAAACTTACTATATTATTAATAACCGTCGGACGGATGTGTACTTATGGTAGGATTTATAAATAAATATAATTAAAATTATCATATATGCAAATTAATTTATTATATTATTTAATAAATTCTATCATATGTGCACAACCGTCCGCCAGTTACTACATAATTATTCTCGGTATATAGAAATAAATTTCTGAACAATGCTTCGAAGAGTTTAAAAAATTACAACGTGCACTGTACTGTTCAGAAATTTATTTGTATGATATTAAATTTTGTTTCCAAAAATGCAAAGTGTGACGTTATCATCACAGATTTCATATATTACATTGCAATTTATCAAATGCCATTTCTCTCCGTGTAATGAAATTTAAAAGTCGAAGGTGACAATGTTTACTATGAATGGTAGAAAATTATTGAAAATTTAGAGTAATTAAACTGAGATTTTTAAGTTCCTTAAATAAATAGTATATTATTATAAGATCAATTTTTGTAATTTGAACAAAGGATGTATTATTATTTAACAGTACTCATTTCGTGTCAGTAGCATTTTTAATTATAAATATACCTATTCTTGACCCGTATAATCTACGACACGTAAAGTGATATACTACAAATTACTAGCCTGTAAATAAGCTATTGATTATACTTAAAAAAATCAAAAATTATTGCCTTAAATTAGAGTATGAGAGTTTGTTAACAATTATTATTAGGTAAAGGATACAGTTTCTAACTTGAGACATTAACTTTTAATTTTTTTCAACTATATCAATTTCAGGTTTATATTGCTAGTTTTATTAATAAATGTTGTATTTCTGAAAAGATCTGTTCTCTTAAAATGTTAAATTAAAATTTATTATATTTTTACGTTTTGTCATTGTCATTCTATAATTTCAATTTAAGAAAGAACAACATTAAAACCATAAATAAAAACATTCCCTGAAACATAAAATATTCTCCCCTAATTTAGTGTAATTTATTACCCCTCACTGTTGCAACCCTAAATTGCTTCCTTCTTTTAAAAATAATTTACCAATCCTCTTCCGAAAGCACTTTTCTTCTTGACGGATAATCAGTGACGTAATATGGAATGATTCATAGCTTTTTCCTAGATTCGCAACAATATGTTAACCTTCGTATTATTACTGGTTTCATTCAATATTATGAAGACATGTGTGTTTAATACAATTGTAATCTTATTAATTTTCTAATTATTATACTTCCTTTTCGTAATAAAGTATAGCACACAAATAAAGATATTTAAATTATTAATTTAAAAAGGAAACTAAATTAATCTAAATAAATGATGATGCATTGCAGATATCGAGGTGGGCTGGATACAAGACATGGTCAGACAGGCGATTCCGCGGTGTACGAGGTGTTTCGAGGCCGCGAGGTTCTGTTCCACGTCGCTTCATTGCTGCCCTACAGTCCCGGCGATTCGCAGCAATTGCAACGCAAAAGGCACATCGGCAATGACATCGTGGCCATCATTTTTCAAGAGGAGCCCACTCCTTTCAGCCCAGACATGATCGCCAGTCATTTTCTTCACGCCTTCATAGTCGTCCAGGTCATCGAACCATGCACACCCAATACGAGGTTCGCCCGCTTATTTATTTTCACCACTCTTATCGTTTTATCATCGCTCGTTACGAATTTCAGGGCAAGATAAACGTTATCTTTCACACACGAGGCGTAGACTGTTTTTTCTCATTTTATATATTATATCGATGACCGAAAGGATCAACGGACTTATCCTTTTCGTGTCGGTCTTTTTGTCCTCCCCTTGTATCTTTACGATTTTTTTACCATTTCAGGTACAAAGTAAGCGTGACGGCGAGAGACGACGTTCCGTGGTTTGGGCCACCGTTGCCTACGCCAGCTGTTTTTCTTCGCGGAGTCGAGTTCAAAGAATTCCTTTTGACGAAACTTGTTAACGCCGAAAATGCCGCGTACAAAGCTGATAAGTTCTCCAAACTTGAAGTAAGCAGGCCGCAATTCGTATTTTCTCTATTGTTGCATGATTTCAATTTGTTTGAAGTTAATTACCTAATACTTTTTGTTGCCAACTGAAAGTAATTTCAGAAGTTTTGCAAGCAGCACTTGCAGATGGCAAATAACAATATAGAGAAACAAGTACAAAAATCAAATATGAAGAAATCACAGATTAATAAATGTCAAAGCGTGCAAAATCTAATTGTTTAAAAGAACTATTGAAAACTTACGCATTTTTTTAATATTAAAAAACATTTATGATAAAATTTCTGATATGATGGAGTGTCTAAGCATTTTGTTTGATGTGGAGAAAGAACGTACTTTACGGACTAAAAGTGATAAATTATGCAAACGCACGTATTTAGAATTATCAGTTCTTTTCTATGCACTTTAAAAGACAAATATATAAGTTTAATTGGCTAATGAATATTCGAATTCGTGAAATTATTATTATAAATTGCAAGTAATTTACTGGCAAGAATATGAAACTGCATAGCAGAATTAAATATAATGGTATATATTTTATTATATTGATTAAGATTATAAAACTTCGGATTATATAATATAAATTTTATTTACTTTTCCTATTTATCTTTGAATAATAATTCTTGTATAAATTTTAAAGTGTAAAGTTTTAAATGTTCAAATATTGACTAAACATTGACAAAATATATTACATACATCAAACAAATTTCAATACTAAACGAAAAATAAATATTCTATCCAACATAATCAAATATTACAATGAATAATCGTTTTTATTAGATACACGATAATTGGTTACATAAGAAACATGAGAAACAAAAACTTTAATCCTAAAATCAACGAAACACCTAGAAAATTAAATAATAGATGTTAACTGTGAGTTCGCTTCTTCAAACAAACTCTTTTGCATGTAAATAGAACATTTAATTTATATATTCCCAAATATTAACTTATAAATTGAAGTTGCTTTTACATAGTTAAGAAAAGTTTTATAATAATAATAATGATAATGATTCAATAATTATGTCTAACGCAAGTTATATACATATTAATAAGAATTTAAATTTAAAATATTTACTGCTTTATACTAACTTGTACAATGTATATTTCAGCTGCGAACAAGATCAGCTCTATTAGAGTCTCTAACGGAAGAACTGCAAACGAAAACCATAGAGTTCCTTGGTGGAGGCGCGCAATTAATAAACAATTGCCCAGTAAGTCCAACAGCCAGCGATGTTTCTGCCTCTGGGAGTAGTGGTGGTTCTCGATTTATTGATACCGTTCGTAAGGCCCTGATTTCCCGAGTTAGGAACGCTTCAACTGAGAGTGTACCTCAGCAGATTTCGAAAAAAGGGCATTCCGAACCAAGTCCTCCGAGTAACCGCCAGTCAACGTCTAAGATCATTAACGGCAAACGGTCGACGGAACAGCCATCCAGTCCACTTGGTTCGCCGGAACTCACTCTAAGACGAGACTCGGAACACGGAAGTCCCAGCTTAGGTAGCCAAGACAGTAGCTTATCGAATACTGATAATCAAGATGGTAGCAGTTTAACCACGATTCACCGCGAGGATCTCGCCGATAGGCACAATGGCCAGACCAACGGTGTATCTGAAACAGAAAAGCAAACGTCGTCGTCCATATTACATCGGCTCAGTCATGACAACTTGCGTAAACGTGAGGACAAAGTCAACAAGACGGAAGTCAAACAGCAAGTACAGCAACGTGTCGTCTCGGAAAGCGATGATAGTTCACTTAATAGCGAACTAGAATTGGATCAGGTCGTTTATCCTGACAGCGACACCGGTCTAGAGTCTATGAGCTCGGCTGAAACTCAGCACGAGACCGCCAGGTGTGCCAACAAGGAAGACGACGATCCGGTAGTCTCCGGGCTCAAATGTGAAAAACTGGTATTACTCCAGCAGAATGTGGTAAGTTTTATCAGTTATTTATTTTCAAATAAATTTATATAAAATTAATTGTAAGTTATTAATGTATGGAATATGTAGGACTTGAACGCTTACGAACATATGAAAAAGAAGTAATACATGTTTATTAAGTATGATTGCATATGTCTTTCTGGTCAAATGATAACATCATTTAATGTCTAACTTAATAAGTGCCAATTCATTTACAAATTACAAACAAATATCTTCTTAAATAAATTCATAAAATTTACAAATAATTGTTTTTCGATACAAATACAAATAAAAATCACCTTAGTAGTACTGTTTTACTGTGTACTGTATCAATGTATATTATGGTACAGTATACATAATAGCATACAATAATTTTTTTCGTGGTTATTCATTGATTAACCTTTCAAGATAATATAAACTATATCCTGTCATAACAATAACATGCGGTAATTTTTAATCTATTTTTCTGTCTGTGCAATATAAATATTTTCAATTACAATTATGCCTTAAATATTATCAGTCTATTGTATTATTCAGAATTAATTGCTCTTAAAAGTTATGAAAATCAACATTTAATTTTTTTTCTGGTAGATTAAAAAAGTAACAATTAGAAATGTAAAACTAAGTCAAATATAATTTGAACAAAAACAATAAATAGCATATCATAAAAAGAATACATTCTATCCACAGGACGATCAAATTAATCGATATTCAGTGGGAGAGTGTATCAGTGAATGTTCAAAACATCTGCTTTAACTTGATATTGATCAATTTGACTAGCTATAAGCCATCTGGGAATGTTTCTTAAATGGTCTTCACGAATATTTATAAACGATATAATTTATTATATAATTACTGAGATTATTAAAATATAATAATTATTACACATTATTATAAAAATATACTTTAAATATGACTTCATCAATTTTACGTCCGATATTTTTTGGTCAAGTGTCAAAGAACAGCAGAATGGAGCGCTATGTGTGCGCAATTATAATGGATTGCAGCAGAATATTATATTAATAACAATAATACGTATATCAGATTTTACATGTTTGATAGCGTTTCCTTTCTTGGTTACACTTAAACTCATCAGTAAGGCTAGTGTAACCAGTGCCTTATACGCTATGAGTTATTTTCAGAAGATGTGGTGTACATATGCTATCTGTATATCATTTCAGTAGTGGGAAGGTTGAAAATACAATTAACAACATCATCTACTTTGAAATTTTTATATCATCATCTTGAATTCAAATTGTTTTTGTGATTGTAAGAACTTACCCTTTTTTCAAAACGCTCCATTCTGCTGTTCTTTGACACTTGATCAAAAAATATCGAACGTAAAATTGATGAAGTCATAGATATAATTAAGTGTTGTAAAACATATATAATACTTTTATATATTCCTTACAAACAACAAAGTAAGTTTACTTCTCTACAAAAGATAAATGAAATACAAATTTAATTAATTAATTGTAAACAAAAAAATAATTATATTATTATGATTTAATACAAAAACGTATTCTTTCAGGCATGTCAAAAGGATATTAAAAGGCTACGGGAAAGAGAGCTTCAATTACAATCGGACCTCGCGGCGGCTTCAAAGGAAATTCTTCGGTTACGATCAATGTTAAAGGAGTGTTGCTCAGGTATTTCACAGGACAACAACAATCAGCAAACCTCGTCAGTTTGAAGTTAACGAAACAAATCTTCACAAGAGAATTATCTATATTTATGATGCTTGCGTAAAGTCGCTTGCTATCATATTGAGGAGCACAAACCAAACAGGGCGCTGCTTCTCTACCCGTTGAAACTGCGAAGAAAGTAGCGACGTTTCCTTTCTTTACAAAGGAACTAATAAACCAGTTAAATAAATGAAAAATAAGGAAAAGTCTAAATTATTATCGCGACAGGGTCGAGCTCTTCTGCGATTGGTACAAAATTGATAAGTTGTATTCGAAATCAAACCAGTGTATTAGATCGAAAATTATTTCTTTGTTAATGAACCATGCATAACATACAAAGAAATGTATTGTTTTGAAATTCAAGGAAACTTGCCTTTTCTTGTTGAAAAATTAATCTTTAAGAAAATTATCAAATTTTGGCAACATTTCTCGTCCCGTGCAACGCATTTTATGAATTGTTCATTAATCAAGAAAAAAAAATGTTGAAATGGATATGGAAATGTGTTTTTCCAACCTTGTTCAAATTATGAAATGTGAAGAAAATATTTAACAATTTATTTATTGATAGTTTTAAGGTACCCTCTTGTAGTCAATGTATAGGAAAGAAAAGATTAAAAAAATAATAATAAAAACAAACGTTGTGTGAAGCACAAAACGACTTGTTGTTGTGATGTTAGTCACTCGTAAGCGCGAGACAATGAAACTGTGTTTAGGTAATAATTCAAGTGGCACTTAAAAATATAGTGCACGATGCACCGAGCGTAGAGCACATTGTTTGCCAAGTTACTCTACGAAGGACTCATTATCAACGGTTTTTTTCATTATTATTATTTTTTAATTATAATAAGAATAAGTTAATTTTTAACGTATTGTACTGCAAATTGCGATTTTCTTTATTGACGCTGCACGTGTGACATTTCTAGTACAAATTTAAAATTTGTATCTTAACTCTTGATAATAGTCCTTACTAAGCTCAACTGGCGTATAGCAGTATCTTGTTTTAAATGTATTACTCTTGTAATGTTTTTGTAGAAATTGTAACTACTGAAATGTATTTGTTTTTGTAATAATTTATTCTCGTCTTGTGCTCTTTAATCAGTGTTCATTTAACAAAACCAGAGCCTAAAGATTACCAAACAAAGTCGCATTTTCGCCGTATTAACCATTAACAAATTTGTTTCGCTACAATAATTAGTACTATTAATTAATAATAAACTGCGTCATATTTTATACCATTTACGTACATGTAAATAGAAATGTTTGGTTCTATCGTGATTATCTCGCGCATAACAATACCAAAGTTAGTAGTGAAGATCAAGACAGTTTGTCGTTTAATTTTACATTCCTTTCTTCGGACCGTGTCCACATTCTTCCGCGTCGTAACCCGGCGAAAAGCAAGTATTTTTGAGTGAAGACTTGAATTGCAAATCGCACGCATTTCACAAAACAAATATCTACATTGATGAAGAAGTTATATGAAAAGTTACTACATTTTATATACATTTAAGAACATGACTTTAACACTGAAAATTATCATCTTCAGTTTCAAGAGATAACTGTTTTTATTTTCCTATTCATAAAACATTTGGAGTGTAATAAACTTATGTATAACTTTTTCTCAATGTACAACAATCATAAAATGAATTACTATATTAATCACTGCCTGTATCGTGACTAGCAAAGTGTCAGTGAACTGTTTTACTGTTTTTGATTTAAAAAAATTTCATTTTTGAGTGTATACGCATGCGTGTGCAAATGTGTCAATTAAAGGCCCTCGCGGAACTAGCCAAAAGACTTTTCGACGACGAGAAAACTAAAATAAGTTGCAATTCGTTAATAATAAGCACGGAATCCAAAGTTTAAAGCGAAATAAAGTTCTTTTGTCGTCGAAATTTCGCGATATTCTAGCGAGAGTCATTAAACGGCTGCGCGGTTCGATGTAGATAATTTTAAAAATTATTCGAATGTTATCCAGAGATTAATAATTAATTTATTGTTGGTGCAAAAATTGGTCCTAATAAATATTTGTATTCAAAAAGTATTTCTAAGTAAACTGTTTGTGTTTTTTTTTTTAATTAAGATTCAATTAAAACCCGCGAGCACCGCGTTTTGTATTTATATTTTTGCTCTCTAAATTATAATAAAAATGATAAATGTAAAATCGTCAGAATTTATTTTATAAAACCGTTTTGATTTTCCAAGCGTTTCATTCAGCGCCATAAAAATACATTGAGCCGCAAACAGACCCCACTTCGATGCTGTATTATTTGTACCAATGTAGTAGAATATATATATGTACGAAATATTAACGGCTTCCGATGCGTTTTGGAAAAT
Organism: Leptoteleia sp. ZL-2020; assembly: GCA_022817305.1. NCBI lineage: Eukaryota > Metazoa > Arthropoda > Insecta > Hymenoptera > Scelionidae > Leptoteleia > Leptoteleia sp. ZL-2020. Next base: position 10,705 of record JABFPN010001616.1, on the reverse strand, counting down.
GAAACGCAGGTTTCTCTCTTTCTAAAGACTATGTGAAAAAAATGTAACAAAAAGACAAAAACACAAATTAAACAAGAGGAAAGCTGAATTCTCCACAACTTCTTGTGTGATTTCTACGTTGGCCTTGAAAAACAAAGGATTAAGATGATAATGCGTTATTATGATTATGATTACAATTATTATATTTGGAGAGAGAAAGAGTATACTATAAAGCTATTATAAATCTATATTTAAAGATACTATATATATTTTATATTTAATATTAATCGCGCGAATCCAACTAACCTATATGCAAATCTCACTATTCTATGATACATGCGAACGATACAGAGAGGAGAGTAACTTTTTCCGCGAACTGTAAGAAATGTTTCTATTTTCTTCCTGCACTAATGGTTGGTTCAAGAAATGCAGTACTATTCGACGTCAATAAATGCAATGATGAAAATAATCTCCCCGTGTGTTTCATTTTGTTTCCTGACCAGCTTCGCTTAATAACATATACATAAATTATTCAAATATTCATTAAAAATAATTCGCATTTTATTTATTCTTATTACTGATGCATTCTTGAAACATTTTATTAAAAAATAAACAATTTCCAAAATTTTTACACTATTTATAATGTATAAAAGTTGATTCAAATCTCAAATTTCTTTCAATCATACTTCCCGAAGATTCTTATTTAAAATAAATAAATGAAACGTTCATTATAAATATAAACATGCTTTTATTACATATATACAGTTTATAAATATAATATAAATTAAACTTCTTGACGCAGAACAGCCTTTTTCCTTTCTGATACAAAAGGAACTGCTCCCTTCTTTGAATGCTTTCGTCGATTTGCTTCCCTAAAATACATAAAAAGAATTAATATTATGCAGATTAGAATAGATAGTAAGAACAATAAATATGTACAAAAAAATTAATATTTATAATATCATTTAGAAGTAACAAATTTATCCTTTGTGTCTTATTAAAATAAAACATTTATAATATATATTTATGTAATATGATATCTAAATTGTCATTTATATTACTGGATGGAAATAATTTACGAATTATATTTTAATATTAAAAATATTAACACACATGTAATATCAAAAAATAAAATTTGATTAAAATAATAACGTACTTTCGTTTTATTTTATCGCGTATCGTACGCATTTCAGCTTGAGCATTAAAAACATGTTTTGGAACATGTCTGTGCCTTGCGATTCTCTTAACTTGTGGATGACTAGCAAACTGCTCTTTAAGATTATCTCTGTAATTCAATGCGGTTCTTTCTCTAGATTTAAGCTGAAATTAAATGTGATTATGAAAAACACAATATCAAAACATAAATTATTATGTGTAAACTAGTATAGTTCAATAGATTATTGAATAACAGATTGATAAATGATTATGAATTCATTCATTCATTTATTATATTTTATATAATAACATATTGTAAAATCATTACCACTCCAAGTTTTTCTGATGCCCTTGCTTTCCAAATACGAATATTCATTTCATCACTGCCGCTAAAAATGTATTTATTATCAAGTGACCATACAACACTTGTAACTTTTTGCATTCTTTTTGTATGATAAACCTCCCGAGAATGTCCTTTGTCCACTTCGTAAATACGGATCATCCGATCATAACCTCCGGATACAAATTCTTTTCCAGTTGGCGCATAATCAACATCTATTACCGCACTTACGTGATCCATATGAACATTTACTGGCATCTTAAGTTTACGTGTATCAAAAGTATATAAACTAAAAAGAGAATAAATATTAACAATACAACAATATAATTGTAAATTATTACTATTATAAGTATGTTAACTAAATGTGCTCACTTATAATCCTCATTCGCAACTGTAAAATGAAAAGCTTCCATTGGATTCCAAGAAAGCTTATTGCTTCTCAACTTGAGAAAAACTTTCCTAAATGGACCAGGATTTCGAGTATCATATAAAATAATACTGCGATCACTGCCACAGGCAGCAAGCAAATTTGTCTGTACTTGATTGAATTTAATGTCCTGTATGGTATCAACATTCCACTTCATAGTATGGCAAGGTTCATTCCGATTTTCATCCCATAACTGGCAAACTTCACCACATGTAGCAAATGTAGTGTTTTTCCTATGATGGGTTATACCATATATTAAAGTCTAAAATGAAATAATTATACATTAATATCAGGTTATTTTCACTAAAAAAATATATATAATCCAAGTCTATTTTATGACCGTATTTTTGGACAACAGATAAATATGAAAATATATATAAATTAATTATAAATCAAGTATTTTGTTCAACTTACTTTACTCTGAATTTCATTAACAACCTCATTTTCAGAATCTGAAGATTCTAAATTCCACGTTTTTATAATTTTATCATCACCAACGGTAATAAATCTTTCATGATTATGACTGAATGAAATTCCTCGAACAAAACCATCATGTGCCGCTATACTTCTTGAACATGTGCCATTTATTACATTCCATATACGAACTTCGCCATCAAAAGAACCACTTATCAAACATGATAAACTTCCAGGATGTTTGCTTAAACACGAAATTCCATCTTTGTGGCCTTCCAAATTTTTTATAAAAGGTTTAGCAAATATTTTGTCTAATTTTACAGCATTTAAAGCTCTAGTATATTCTATTTGTGATTCAAATGGATGTAATGAAGGATCATAATTTCTGGGGACTGAAAATACAAATTTAATTAATTATTTGCAATTTATTTTTTATTAGTCAATAGCATATAAGTATAAGACAATTAATATTATATAAGGCTATAATTGTCCAGTTAAAAAAAAAAAAGAAAATACATGAAATCACGTGGCAAATTTGACGTAGAAAAGTATATGAGAAAACGAGAATAAAATACAAAGATAAAAGAATACAAAGCAGATAATATTAATATATTTTATATAAGATGCACGTGTATAACCTCAAATTGAAAGAAAATAATAATAAAATGTTACCTTTGTATATATCTTTTTTAGTTTCTCGCAAATAATCATCGGGATTTCGTGTTAAAACTTTCACTTTCATTTTGCACCAGTTAATATATGTCTATAAACAACTTAAATCGCACATAGGACAAAAAGTGATTTCTCTCTTGAGCTCTTTTAATATAGCATTTTCCACCAGTGTGGAGATTTTTAGGCCGGAGCTCGCACTTGAAGTTGGTAACAAAGTGTTCAAAAAACTATTCCGGTTCTCTCTCACGCAATACTTTCTCTGTCACTCGCATTAGTATAATAATGAAAACGACGAAGGAAGTATTTTATAAGTGAGAATCGGAGTAGTTTTTTGAACGCTGTGTTACCAACTTCAAGTACGAGCCCCGGCCTATTCAGTTATTATTGGTTAAACAGCGAACCGGATATAGCGTTTCAATAACAAAACAAACATTTCCGACGAAAGTGAGGTATAAAATCTGACGAAAATAAAAGCAAAACGAAAATTAAAATTGCGAAAGTGGGAGCTTATAGTGTACTAATTTTTTGTTAAGTTTAACAAAGACTTACATTAAATTAATGTTTACAAATTACGTATTATCTCATTTTAATATCTCATTAACGTAATATCTCATTGGTCTTCATTGCAATAGAGTTTTTATAGGAGTGTTTTAGTTGCCAATAGTAACATATGGTGTTTTCACTATTAACTACTATTGGCAACTAAAATATTCCTATAAAAGCTCTATTGCAGTACAGAATTTGAATTGCAATAGACATTCCGGAAGCACCCATTATATAAATACGGGTATAAATTTCTATTCGGTCAGTTGTACATTTTTGCACTTTGGACATTGTTTGTTGGCATCTTTCTCTACGCAAATGTATAAGAAGGGGACGTGAATAGAGTTTATTCCAGTATTACAGTTTAAATACTCATACATTCACTTTAAAAACTACCACGGTAAGCATGAATTGTTCTTTTATTATTTATTTAATGTTATAATAAGAAAAAATATTAAAAACCTTAAATCGTTTGAAGAGTCCAATAAAAGTTTTATCTAGGCCTAACAGATGGCGATTTAATATGATTCTGTACAGATGGCGTACGCGATAATTTTGGCATAACAGTTCGAAAAAAAATAAAGATGCTCTATATATATATATATTCAATGATATCGTGGAAATGTCGTCGTTGTGTATGTTTCGCGAATTAATTTACCCTGACAAACATGTAAATAAATGTCCCTTTAGTTGATTGCTCCTGAACGAACCTCGCACCGCGATTCGCATTATGCGCGTAAATATACGCATGGCCAATCTCTCCAGAACACGAAGGTTAGTCAAGAGCAATATTTTCTCACTTTGGATCATTAATTTCATTTTTGTACTTATCAATATGCATTTTTGATTTTGAAAGTTACAATTCTTCTGACAAAATGGTACAGCATTTGTACTATCGCGTCACAAATCATCATTTGTTATACTCGAATTGCATATTATTTTGTAATTTTTTTTACCATAAAGGTCATTTGATTTTGTGTTGTCTATATTTATTCGGCAATTAGTATGTATAGTATGTAATTTGTATGACTAATGACTTTTTATGATTACAACTGACATTAGATGTAATAATAAAACTAAACTTTGACAGATACAATAACAAAAGCAATTTAAATGTAAATGAAGTACACACATCCATGTTTATACTTAAATAATTATACGGAATAAAATAATAGATAACATATTTTTAAATTTACTTAATATTATTTACTTAGATTAAAGTTTTTTTTTTAGATAAATAGATAAACATGCCCAACATGTGAAAATTGAATACATATGTACACTTCATTTACAATGTTCAATAAGTAAAAGAAATCCTTGATTAATATTAGTTAATAAATTACAGATGAATTTACCCTTATATGGAATTTTTGGGACAATTGTGACTTTGCTCATAAGCTTCATTGGCCTAGGAGTTCTTCTACGCATCCTGATTTGTCTCTTTGTATTAATTCTAGGGTAATACATTTCCAAACTGAAACATAAAGAGAATAATAATATAAATAAATAAGAAAGTTAAAAAACTTAAGAAGATATACATTCATGCAATCTTGTTGAAAAAGAACAGTACAAAAAACTCTGAACAATTCTCTGAAAATTCATGTAGTTTGAAAATCTGAAATTTTTAAAATATTTCCATTTATCAGCACTTTTAAGAACTCACAAAATTTCTAAGAAATTTACAGAAAATTTTCACAGAAATATAAAAGATAAAAATGTACAGACCACAGCTGATTTAATTTTCTTAATTTTGTATTTTACACTTAAATATGTAATTCTAATTTCAGATTTTACAAATAGTATTGAAAATGATTTTAAATTCTTTGATAAAGATTAAGAAATTTTGTTCACTTTCATCAATTTCAATAAGCATTGATTTAAAATAAATAATATTAAAAATTTTACAACTAATAATTTTATGTTATAATTGTTTAGAGTCATTTCCTGTGTGTATAGAAATTATGTACTCAGTCTTGACCATGAAATCAAAGCTGGAAAAGAAAATTTATATAAGAAGACTGAAACATTACAGCAGGTAAAGTATTTTTAATTTTTGTATATACATTATGTAACGTTAATTATGTTAATGAATTAATCAATCTTCTTTATTTTCATTACAATTCAGTATCTGGATGAAATATCAAAAAGGAAGGTGACATTTACTTTAGATAGAAGAGTCACTGGTAGTCATATAATTGATGAATCTTTACAAGTAAGAGAATATAATTGTTCAATTCAGTATTTTTATTAAATAATTAACAATTCTTCATTTATACTTTTTAATTGCAGGAAATATTAGATTTTATTTTAAGAGACTATGTAGAGCCATGGTACAGTATTTTGACAGATGATGAAGAGTTTACTAAATCTGTAAGGGATACTGCTCAAAAAATTGCTATCAATGTAGCTAATAGGTCAGTTTAATCAACAGAACTTTCCTCATTGTCATTATAATGCTCATTTCTCTTTATCATAAATTTACACCAGTATTGTTTCTTTTCTTTTCTTCCGTTATAAAGTATATAATAAAACTTTTCTGCTAAATTATTATTTATAATAATTGTAATTCCAACTAAAACTAATTGAAAGTAAACTTTTTAAATCATACATAAAAGTATGCGCAAAGCATATTTTCCAATCTTATTATTGAATCTCATTATTATTAAAAATTATATAGTTTTATTTTTTTGTAGGAAAATTTACAATTATTTTCCAAACTATTTTGTTCTACCTTTTTAATTTTACATTTCGAGCGAATACCCACACATTTTATCTAACAATTGTAACTTCAGATTCAGCTTTGCTTTGTAGAAATGGATTAATAAATGCAAAACATATTTACAGGGTAAAAGATGTGGATTGGATTCCCTATTTGACAACACGTCTTGTTGATGACGCAGCGTCACATATGAGACTTTATCGACAGGCTAGAGCGAAATTAAAACATCTTAAGAGTAATAAACCACAAAAAAGTGATAGTTGTTCGAGTGGCACCCCAAAAAGAACTCCGACTCATCGCCGAAACAAGAGTGAAACTGATATTTCATGGTACTCGCAGTCCAAATTTTACATTCCGAATTTATCCTCCTTGACGGAGCCTACAGAATCGAGCAAAGAAAACGAAGATGAAACGTTGGAAAAGATCTTTTTTGATCTTGAAGTGCAAATGGAAAGCAACTTAATATGTCGTGACTTGGTCTGCACGAGTGAATCGCACGAACTTGCTTTTCTCGGTGAAATATCTGAAATACTTTTGTACCTTCTACTGCCAAAGTCAGATTTCGATTGCCTGACTGTGAGATTTATATTAAGGGAACTCTTAGTTAATGTTATCATTAGACCTTTGTTAAATTTATTCTCTGATCCAGATTATATTAATCAAGCTTGTATATGGCTGGTAAGTAAATATAATTTTTTTTCTATTATATAAAATAGTACACTACTTAATGAGCAAATAAGTAGTTTTAAGTTGATAGTTCCTTGTCTTTGGCTTGAATTACCAACTTAATACCACTTTTCTCCTTATTAAGTAATGTACTATTTCTTAATATACAGTTTAAGAGATATTTTTTAAATATCTTCGATCTGTTTTCTATTTTCTATCACATTTCAGTGCACTAAAGAAAACAATTTACCAAGTGACGTATTTCTAACTGTGATCCGCATAACAGATAGTCTTGAGGAGCTAACAGCGACAAAAAATATAGTTTCTAAAGAAGTAGCTCACCTACGTTCCAAAGATTCGGGCGGCGAGGATGACATTTCCGTAAAGCAACAACTCAACAGCCTGCTTTACGTTATGAAAATATTAGAATCAAAGATCATCAGCATGCAGGAGGGTTTGGACCTGGAGAACGATGGTGCACCACCGGATTGGAACAGACTCCTCGTTCCGAGTTACAAGCTAGTAAATTTGCCACTCGATGAATTATTGAAAAACAATATCGCTCTTAGTTATTTCATCGACTATATGACGGGCATTAATGCGGAAAGTTACTTGTTCTTTTACCTCAATATTTATGGATGGCGGGTATCAGCGGAGCAACAAATCATGAACATCGAGTTGCAGAAGCTTCAGGGACAGCAAAGCAGTTTCACGAAACGGAAAAACATCGATATGGAGAACCTCAAAGAAGCAGCAATTAAAATTTACCAACAATATTTGAGCGACAAAGCATCCCCCAAGTTGCAACTCGACGACGCCTTGGTGCGCAACTTGGTTCTTAGGATAAAGAACGAAACAATAAAAGAAACGTGGTTTGACGAGCTTCAGACGTGCTGTTACGACAAGCTCAAAAACGAAGACAGATTCCTACCGGCATTTAAAAGGTCCATTTCGTACATTAAATTGTTGGCCGAGTTAGATTTATTGAAGGAACCAACCTCGGAAGACGATGCAAAAAGCTTAGATAGTATTAGCGTTTCGAGTATGACTAACGAAATTATTGATACAGTTGAAGAGTCTGCGGAATCACAAATTAATGTAAGTTATTAGATGATCTTCAGTTGTACTTTAAATTAAATACATTTGTAAAATTAAATGAAAATATAATCTATTATTAATTGTAAGAAACAAAGAAATTCCACTTGGTTTTTTTTACAATTTATATTTTAAAATATACAATTTCAAAATTAGTTTTACCTTATGTAAAGTTTTTTAATTTAGCAATGAGAATTTATTAAATTCCAATAACTTAACAGAATTAAGTGCAATTTAAAATAAATAAGCAGCATAAGACAAGCTTAATAATTTTAAATGTAATTTATTGCAGTTGGAAGAAAATGATAAGACAGTAAAAGAGGTCATATCGACTTCAGAAGAAATGATTTCAAATGAGCCAACAACGAGTAATGCCATAAGTGAGGTGATAAATAACACGGAACAAACGGATCAAACTACTGATATTGTAAATTATCGAAAATTACGCAAAACTACTAGTACGGATTCGGACAAGATTAACGAGGGAGAATCTATTATGGCAGAGCCATCTTCCGAAGTATTTTACGACAAGTTAGATAACTCAATTTATGATCAAAATGCTATTAAAAAGCTTCAGCAGGGTAGATTCGAAATTCAGGCTGAAATTATTGAAACTGGTATTGTAAACGACCGGGGCAAAACTTACGGAATCTATGCGATCGCTGTCACGAAAACTTATGATTCTGGCTACCAGGATAAGTGGCACATTTACCGGCGATACTCGGATTTCTATGATTTATATCAGAAAATCAAGGACAAATATTATGACCTCGCAAAAATTGCATTTCCCGGCAAAAAAACCTTTCACAACATGGACAGGGATGTGTTGGAAAGGCGGATGCTGATGCTGAATTCGTGGTTGCAACAATTGACGAAGCCAGCTATTGTGGATGGCCATATGGGTTTACAGAATTTGTTGCTTGCATTTTTAGAGCAAGGAGATTATGATAAAGGTGTTTCAGGGGGACAAATTTCTAGAACTGTACGTATTTAAGAAATATTTATGTTGAATGTATTATTCAAAATCAACATAAAATTTAATTTTATTAAGAAATATATAAGGATAAAAGTAATATATGTAATTTATAGAATTTTAGTAAATTGACATTTAAATTTCAATATTACAGATTGATACATTAGTGAATCCTTTAAAGACTTCAATGAAAACAGTAACACAAGCGGTAAAAACAATGCCTGATAATATGTTGAACACAGTAGATGGTATGATGGACAATATAAGTAAACTTTTTGGCAATCAAAAGAAAAACAGTGTATTATACGAAAGCGTCAAAGTTGGCGCAAGTATAGACACAGAGGTATTTTATCCATTTATAGTGAACAATTTGAATTTAATGTGTTTTGTTAAAGTATTATAAGTTTCCCATTGTTAAATATATAAATTATACATGTTATATTGATATAAAAATTAATATTAATAAATATTTCATTTATATTTATATAGACTGATGACAATATTCCATTACGAATTATACTTCTCCTCATGGATGAAATTTTTGACCTGAAAGTTAGGAACCAATGGCTCAGACGTAGAATAGTGACGTTGTTGCGGCAAATTATTCGAACCATGTTTGGAGACATAGTTAACCGCAGAATAGTGGAATATGTTTCATTCTTGACAAGTCCTAAAAATGTGGCAATGTACCTGAAACTATTCAAGTATGTTTAATTTTATTTGTGATAATCTATGTTATATATTACAATTAACGAAATTTTTACAAATACAAGATATATTATTTTTATATATTTCCATAATAATATAATAAGTAATTTGGGCTTTGTTGGCTTTACTTTGTTATTTAATAAATTAGTATAATAATAATAATAATAATAATAATAATAATAATAATAATAATAATAAATTTAGGCACAGTTTATGGCCAAACGGCGTTAAAGCTGAGGCGAGGCCACCGAGAGATGCTGAAACGAAAAGCAGAACACGAGTAGCCGCAAAGGTGGCTCTGCTGTCCTGTCTCTCGGATGAACTTAAACATATCATAGGTAGCGACACAACAAGGCGCGGACTACTGAGGGTGTTTGAGTTATTTCAAAGACCCGTTTTGAATAGAAGACTGTTATACGTACTCTTGGAAGGAATAATAGAAAATTTGTTCCCTCAGACGGACTTAGTAACGATCATTAGGAAACTGTACTCGGTGTCTCCGCGTGTGAAAAATAAAGCTAAAAACCGGTTTTGAGTACAATGCGAGCTAAGAAAGTGTATATTAACATTGACGATAAACAAAGTAAACAATCTCGTACTTTGCGAAGAATTGTGCAAGCCATGTGATTAACAGTAGATTCAACGTGTCAAGAACAAATGTTTTTAGTTTACTTTAGCGTCATCAGTTGTCGAAATTACAATTCATTTGTAATTAACGGCTTAAGTGTCAGGAATTTTTATTCATTTTTTTATATTCAATTTTATACAAGGGACAATGATGTATGAGTCGTATTCATTCAATTTTGTCAGAGACTCGGACGCAATCGATATTGTTTTCAGTTTCAGTTTATATATACATATATATATATATATATATATATATATATTAGGGTGTCCGTTATTTTGGAAAAGTTCGAATTTCTTCGCTCTCACCCCAGAAACTGGTTCAAAATATCGAAAAAATAATTCCTGAATTTTTTCAGATTTTTTCGATCGTTATAAACCGTGCCGGTA